>CM029019.1:115294974-115410348 GCA_016801055.1 Panax notoginseng
CGAAGTCACTTATAGTCCACATAATCCGCGTGCCCTAAGTTGAAATTTTGTTTTCGTTGCAACATCCCAAGTCTGTACTCCATCCTCCCACAATACCTTCAACTCATCTATAAGAGGTCTCAAGTAAACATCTAAGTTCTTTCCAGGACTCTTAGGACCAGGAACCACGAGTGAAAGAAACAAGTATGGCTGTTTCATACACATCCAAGGAGGCAAGTTGTACGGAGTAACAATCACAGGCCAACATGAGTATGGGACAGCTGAGTGCCAAACGGATTGAAACCATCGGTGGACAATCCAAGCCTCACATTTCTAGGTTCCAATGCAAATCCAGGATGTGCTAAGTTAAAATCTTTCCAAGCCTTCCCATCTACGGATGATTTAGTTCTCCATCTTTAGCTGGAGATTTCGCATGCCAACTCATATGTTCAGCTATTCTTGAAGACATGTACAATCTTTTTAGCCGATGTGTTATTGGAAAATACCTTAGAATCTTAAACGGTATACTTGATTTTTTTGTAGTCACACCCTCTTTATTAGCCTAAACCGATCATGACTGCAAAACGTGCACCTTGTCATCTGTTCATTTTCCTTATAAAACAGCATGCAATCGTTGGGACATGCATCGATCTTTTGGTATCCAAGACCCAACTTCTTCACCATTTTCTTATAAAAGTAATAGTTACCAAGTAATTTCTCATCGTCAGGCAACATACTCTTAATGGCCTTCAAGAGCGACTCAAAACACTCATGGCTCATGTTGTGATCAGCCTTGATGTTAAGTAATGTTGCCACTGCAGACAATATAGTGTGTTTGGTGCAACCATGCCACAATGGCTCGCCGCCCTCGTCTAACAACTTAAAGAAGTCTTTGGCATCAGAATTCATAGGTTTCTCTCTGCCTTGCTCCCAATCAAAATCTGGCCCTGCAATATCATGAACCATTTCATTCATACGATAAGTACTACTACTGCCCGAATTGTGTACTTGTGTGATGCCACCATCTCTTCTCTGCCCATGTGCCCACCAGCAGTCTTCGTAATTTTTCATGAACCCAGAAACAAGTAAATGATAGTTTACCAGGTCTCTGTCCATATAATTTACATTCTTACACTTCAAACATGGACATCGTATCTGCGACTTACCATTCATACATTCTGGGTGACTATACGCATACTCCAAAAACACTTGGCAACCAGCTCTAAATTCAGCTGTAGCACCTATCTGGGCACTTGACCTTTGTCATGCCATCCAACTACGGTCTAAATAGAGGTCCATGATTCCACGGTACCTACTATAGACAACATTATAAATGTTAACATATGACTTGAGCATACTTGTAAGCATGCATTTGATTAACATTTAAGCATACTTCTAAGCATATGACTTAAGCATACTTGTAACCATATGACTTGAGCATACTTGTAAGCATATGATTAACATTTAAGCATACTTGTATAAGCATATGACTTGAGAGCATATATACTTGTAACCATATGACTTGAGAGCATATATACTTGTAACCATATGACCTGAGTATACTTGTAAGCATATGATTAACATTTAAGCATACTTGATGTTAACGAATGAATGCAAATTAAAGCAGTATGAGAAACTTTAAATGTTATTAAATTTAGTATGAAAAACTAAGTAAATGCTACTTAGTTTAATAGTTATATTATATTATCATGTTATTTTATTTTAGTTTATTTTAAATTTGTTTTTATTGTTTATCGTAAGTGAATACGTAAGGTATTTCATTCATGCTAGCTTTATATCAGAGTTTTCTAACTCATTCATACAACTTTTGAGTATCTTGGAGATTCATTTATATCAACTAGTGTGTTAAGCAACTTTTGGGATAGTCACAACTTGGTTGAGCAATTTATAGCTTCTATAACATTTTGTAGCTTTATTCTTGTATACTTAAGTGTTAAATACCCTTGCTTTTCTGTTATAGCCAAAACAGTCTCTTTATTGACCAAGTGTGTCTAGTTACCTTCTCTGTTGCAGTAACAATTTCCCTAGCACTGCCTATTTAGGCTTAACATCCCCCTAACAACCAAGCTTGGCTTGGCCCCATGAGGCTTGGCTAAGCTTTGCGTGGCCTCATGTGGCCTCGTGGCCGCAAGCCAAGCCCATCAGCTCCAACATCCCCTTAATAGGCTCTAGTGGATCACCAATAGGCTCGTTAATAATATAAATATTCGCAATTACACGACCAATAAAAAAATTTCGCCAGAGTCTCCCCTGTAATATGGACTAGCCACATGCACGACGGCATGTATATAATGTCATTTCTAGGCACCCAAGACATAAACCAAGAGTCCACATAGACAAAAACAGTCCATATATAGGCAAAAAAAAACCTTTAGACATTCAAATAACTTTAAAATCATGATAATAAAAGGTACTTTAAGCATGATTAAGTACTAAATTATACTAACAGTCCCCAAGCCTTCCATTATAAACAATCTATATCAAATAATTGCTATAACCTTTGTATTCATGATTTTCATGATTTATTACTCAAATATATCAAATAATTGCTATATACTTTGGTGGAAAAGATAAACTAATATATAAAATTAATCAATACCTATAATATGATGGCTATACAAACTTACTGGTGTAGAGTCTCAGTGATAAATTGCTGTGTCGAGGATACACTTTTTTGAAAGTCCATTTTCCTAGAACCTCTTTATACTGTAGGCCATGAGAAATTAAGAAATAGTAGTTAAGTTTTCTAGGCATGATAAAATTAGTCTAGAACACACTTATACATAAATTTTTTATTATTTTGGTTATACCCTTTTAAAAGAATAAATTAAAAATTAAAATTTGTTAGCATGCACTAGAAACTTTTTAATTTGAATAAAAAAATAAATAAACAAATACACAAGTCTTACAAACCAAAATGTGTTCGGATGGAGAGAGTATTTTATGTTTGTGATGAACATTAAGCTGCAAATAAGGAGTAAACACCATTCCTTGGTTTATTGAATAACAAAAATTAACAAATTAAGGTTTGTCTAAAACCACATTCAATTAATAACAAAAAAAAAGTTAGGGTTTGTCTAAACCACATTTAATTAACAAATTAACAACAGATCATTCAAGGTTTCTAATGGATTTCAAGTGAGTTACCCTTGTAGAGGCGATGGCAGGTAGGTGGCTCTACAATGGCAGGTGGGCGGCGCCAACTTCTTCTCCTTCTTCTCTTCTCCCCCTTTCTCCCTCTTCTCTCTATTTCGGGTGAACTCCCTCTTTTTTTTCCTTACTGTGTTCTGTCGAGCGAATGCTGATACTGATTTCATTTAGTTTGATCAGCGACTGGTATCAGTGACCGCATGCGGCCGCTGATTTTTAATGACATGGACTTATCAGCGACCGCATGCGGTCGTTGATTCTTAGTGGTCGCAAAGAGACTACGCGCCAACATTTCCTGCCAAATTTTGGGTGGGAAATTTGTTCTGGCGACCGATTAGCGACCGCAGTCGGTCGCTGATATCACTTAGCGACTAGATTATTAATTGGTCGCTAAAGTCGGTCGCTATTAAGAATATCAGCGACCGGATATCCGCTCGCTGATATAAGTGGTCGCTGATAGCCCTTTTTCTTGTAGTGATGGGGCTTTTCGATAAGGATTTCTTCCTATTGGCGCGCAATTAGGTGACCAAACCTCTCCTCGACAGAACTTTTTAGACATCGTCAATATTGCAAATAATAATATGAATAACTTTGTCGTCTCAATTATTGATTTAATAATATAAAATATTATACATATCATACTGTGACAATAATTGAATCAATAATATGAGAGATATTATGCAGCAATTATTGTAGCAATAATTGAGTATAATTGAGTGACTTCTCACGTAAGCATCAATAATCAATAATGTGTGCTACTATGCAACCACGTGTATTACTGTTCTTTTACCACAGGGTATTTCAACAGTCTAACGGTAAAACTTTCGCCGTTATTTTCATAAAAATTATTTCTGTCTTTTTCTAATCCGATAGTAATTCCGTAGCGGGGTCCACCAATAATTGTGCCGTCGTACGGATATTTCCTGACAAAAAGAATATTCCTCGATCAAACGAATATTTTATGACAACTTGCTTACTTTTGTAAAATTTTCACATATCACCCTTAACTTTAACCTTTTATCAATTTAACCATTTACTAAATAAATAATAATTATAAGAAAATTGAATACTTTTATTTCATAAAATTCGGGGTCTTACAATTTTTGTAATTCTGTTTAAACCAAATGAAATATAGGGTTTATTAGGGGTTTTTGATTTAGGATTACATTATGATAGTACCAACTGTAGAATTTCATAGTCAAAATCTAGGGTTTATTCGGCACCTCTAGAATTTGATGTTTGTGTGAGTGCTCTATTATAGTATATAGATGTTTAACCTTTCTTAGCTTATTGTAGTGTATATCAAGCTATGTTATAGTATTAGCTCTGTTCTATCAAGTTCTCTTGGAATTAGTATAGGATATTTTGTGGCTTTTCTTTCTTTTACAAAAAGGAAAGTAAACTTTATTGCTATGATTTTTTTTCTTCTTCTAAAAAAAAGAAAAAAACTTGACAGTTGTTTCAAAATTTTGACCACTCGTGGCTTAAAGTCATAGTCTAGCATCTAAAATTATTGTAGTAAGAGAATTTTACATAGCTCATATTTAAGGGGGTATTTTTATCTCTCACACCATTTTTTCCTTCTCATTTGGCAGAAAGATCACTACCAATTTTCAACTCATCATATTAGAATCTTAAAACCAACAAGTGGGCTCTTGCTTCTCATTGTGATTTTCCAGAGGCTGAGCAAATTCTTTAAGCTGGAACTTTTTTGGTGTTTTGTTAATTAATGACTTGTTAAAATAAAAACCAATGTACAAAGTCACGGGCATACCCCAGAATGCTATATTCTGAACATACCAAGAATGTGTTCATGCTATAGTGGCATTAACATTGTAAGCTAGAAACATGGTATAATAAACGAAAAAGGCAAATGAAGCCAGTAACGCAATATGGACAATTTGTACTGCCTTATATAAAACTTCGAAGGAGAGAACCCTGAATTTGATGGACTGCTGAACTTTGGTTTATCGATTGCTCAGCAACTTCTATATACATATTTCAGTTTCGCAGGAAAAGGAACATAACAAGTTGTATTTTGTTCCTTCAGCTTTTCAGAAAAAGTATATTCTTCATTTACTACTCTAATTAAGAATGGAAATAGGAGATCAACATTGTCTAACTATTGTTCATGCAATTCTTCTGATAATCTTTAAGGTATGTGTGGGCAAGGAAATCACGCCTTGCTAGTTTAGGGTTTCGTGTTGACTGAGGAGGAGAGAAATCCACGAAGAGCACAGAATTGATTGATTGATTGAAGAGGGGAGAACGACAGGTGGGCGATTACTCCAATGACTCGTGGCAGAACTCCTAGAATTCGAAAACTGTGTTAGGGTTATTGGGATTCCGAGAGCCTTTTTCTTGAATCCTTCTAGTTGAGAGAATGTCCAAACCCTTTTAGTACTTTTTAGGTGGAATATCCAAGCCTTAAGTCACCAAAAGAGTCAAAGTCCTGAGTCTGAAGAGAGGTCCCCTTCCCAATGGAATGGAAGTGGTATTTATGGGGTTTTCTGGAAAGTAGTCATGTGCAAGGCATATGCTTTCAGAAAAATTCTAGAAATACCCTTTAGTCATTAGAGTAATGTCCATATTGCCCTATCCTTCTAGCCACCAATCCAATTCCTCAATCAATTCCCAAAACGAGCCACCTCCACGAGCCTTTTGCCTTGGGACACGTGGAGGCTTCTCCCGGGTCTAGCACCTTTATTTTTGACTTATCCGTCTTCATTTAATTAGGTTATGCAAATTCTAATTTGCGCATTTAATGAGGTCGTGGAACCCTAATTGTGCATTTAATTTAATTAGGTCATATGAATCCTAATTTTGCACTTGGGCCCACATTTGCCCACTGCGCGAGAGTCGCATTCCCAAATAGACGACCATGCAAGAATACTTCAAACTTTTGAATGATTTTGCAGGACTCCACTTTACAAGTCTTGAAGACAAGGATCCTAGAAGAGGGAACCCCTAGGGAACCAAACCCTTAGGGTTAAACCCTCGGGAGGCAAAACCTAGAAGGGTTCTTCCTTGGACATATTGAAAAATCTTCTAAAAATCTTTCCATAGCTTGCCCAATATTTGTTTCCTTATTTTTTTCTGGAAATTAAAACAAGGAAGATCATCAAATATTACCAAATAAAATTTAATATAATAAAATCTTTCTTTTTGTAAACTAAATATTTCCTTTTTATCAATTTAAATCTTAATTTTATTTTAGAAATAAAATTAAATCATTCTTTATTTGATTTTGAAGACAGGATCCTTCCTTATTATCATTAAGAAGGAAAATCAAACATATATTTTGAAATTTCCCTTTGTTGGGAAAAACATCAAAAATCAAATATGTTCTATATTTCGGAAATAATATTTTTATATATTTATATTCAGAAGCAAGATCAAATCTACTTATCTTTTGAAAACTAGATCAAATCCTTCCCTTAATAGGAGCATGGTAACTGCTTCTTCTTCTGGTGCAAGCATACTTGAAAACATATACATATATTCATATATGTGCATCTTTCAAGCCATTAAAGTTTTCACTTTTTGTCTTGCTTCATTTTGAATTTTCTTTCTTCCTACGAGCCAGGAAGATCATCAAGACAACTCGGGCGAGAGGTAACAAGGAGGATTCCTTCCTATAGGGTCGAACCCAATGGGAAACCCAAGCCCTTGGAGCTTCATTCCTTCTTCACGTCTTTTCAATTTTTTTATTTGCTTACTTGCATGTTTTCTTTCGAATTTCTCTTGACTCGCTTCCTCTATTTCTCTTTTATTTTTCAAGAAATTGTAGTCTTTCTTTGTTTCTGAGCCCCATCACCTTGATCATATCTTGGTTTTTTCCCTCAGAATTCATCAAAGAAGGTTATAATTTTTGCGGTGAAAGAACACTCGTTCCAAGCGGTTGATTCATGGAGCAACAGGACCTCATCAAAGGAATGAATAGAGGGAACAGCCCCTAGGTGGCCGAACCCTAGAGGGGCTGAACCCTACATAATTTTTTTTTCAGGACTCCCCAATCTTTCTTTTGTCTTCCGAGCCCCATTACCTTGATTACATCTCGGTTTTTTCCCTCGGATAATAAAGAAAGACTTAACGTTTTGTCAACGAAGAACACGAAGGAAGAAAAAATGCTCTACATGCAACGAAACCGCTCCAGATGGCCAAACCCCTAGGGGTGAACCCTAGGAGGTTAAATCCTAGGGGGCCGAACCCTAGGGGGGAAATATGTGTTTGGGCAAAAAAATTGAAGTTCGGGATGAACAGTTACTATTTGGAGCGTAACTTTTGATCCGTTTGGAGTTTTGGGGCCTGTAATATATCAAAACGACCATAGCGATGAGCCCTACAAAAGTTATCACCTTTGGCCGTAACATATGTTGTTATAAGTCCAAAAAAAGTTTCAAAGGATGCCTTTTGGATGTCTGAAGTTTTTTCGAAAATTTTCGGGAATTTTTTCTTGCATAAATGTACTCCCTAACTCTTTCTGACTTTGTTTCTTCTTCTTTTTAGGTGTTTTGAAGCTTAACTCTCGAACATTCCTCTTTCCCCTGGTGAGTACTTCAAGCTCAAATACTTTACTTGACATCCTTTCTTTGCTTTCTAGATCCCTTGTAACACCCCAGTCCCATATCGAAAGATAGAGGAAAAAATTATCTGCATATAAGGAAATAAGTTGCTACCAATAATACCTTTAAGTCATGACTTTTGGGAGCCTGTGGTGGGCTAATATGACTCAAGAAGATACTATTGGGCCAGTGGTTTGAGGCCTTATTTTGATGGATTTGATTCGATTTAGACTTGGGATTTGATCCGAGATTTATTCTGGACTCGGGATTTGACCCGGGTTATTTCATATGGTATCAGAGCCAACTCTCGAAAGCTAGGGTCGGGTCATCCAATCAGGTTGCCGGAGGTGGGGACACGAAGTCTGGTGGTATTATCCCATAATGGAGAGATGGAGGTCCGGATGTGGGGACACGAAGCCAGCCGGTATTATCCCACAATGGCTAGAAAGGCAAAGATCTTTGGGTCGTGTGTGTGATCGGTTCTGACGGGGATGTCAGAAATTTAAGTGGGGGAGTTTGTAACACCCCAGTCCCACATCGAAAGATTGGGGAAAAAATTGTCTGCATATAAGGAAATAAGTTACTACCAATAGTACCTTCAAGTCATGACCTTTTGGGAGCCTGTGGTGGGCTAAGATGACCCAAGAAGGTACTATTGGGCCAGTCGTTTGAGGCCTTATTTTGATGGATTTGATTCGATTCAGACTTGGGATTTTACCCGAGATTTATTCTGGACTCGGGATTTGACCCGGGTTGTTTCATCCCTTATGCTGAATTCTTTTTTCTCGCAGGCCCTCCCCGTTGAATATTCTACAGACTTGGGAACAACCAAGGAGGCCTTGTTTCTCAATTATTGGGGAAGGGCTCCCCTCTTTGGTCTTTTCGACGTCGTTTGGGAGCAAGTTCAGACTTATGAGCGTACAATTCTTCCTCTGCCAGATAAGGAATGCTTGTTCCTATATGCAGCGGCTTATGGAGGTTGGGATGACCTTTCCCATTTCGATCGCATTCCCCGTCTATGCATAAAAAAATAAGAGTACTCTTTCAGTTCCCTTCACTTCTTATCTAATTCATCTAGCCTCCTTCAGGAATGGCATCATTGGATCAACGAGGTACTTGGGAATGTTGACTATGTGGGTATACTAAAGAAAGAGCTGACATTCTTTAGTACATCAAGCTATGCAGGGACATTCGTATCCAACAGGACCATGGTGCTTCTCTACATATCATTTGTATCCAACGGGACATTCTTCATTCGTCATGGCTTGGGGGAAAGCACCTCTACTCTGGAGGACGTCTATGTAATCTACCAATCTACCAGTAAGCATTTTCCCCCTGTGCGTGAGTCACGCCTTTGGTGAGATGATCGCGCAAAATATTATAAGTGTTGAAGTCTTGATTCTAGTGTCTGAACACTTCGCGGGGCTTGATGTTTTGCGAGCCTCGCCAACGAAAGTCCTAGGAGAGAGAACCTCTAGGGGAGCAAACCCTAGAAGGGCAAACCTTAGAGGAGCTCTCCTGAGATATTTTGAAAATCTTTGATCTAATCTTTCTTACCCTCTCTTGGAATTTCTCTTTTCTTTAGAATCAAGAAGTCATTGAGAACCAAGAAGTCCATGAAGGCCTGAAAGCATCGAAGGCTTGATAGCCTCGAAGACCTGCTGATAGCTTCGAAGGCCTGATAGCATCGAAGACCTGATAGCATCGAAGACCGAAAGAAAGCCTTGAAGACCTGCTGATAGCTTCGAAGACATGCTGATAGCCTCAAAGGCCTGATAGCCTCAAAGGCCTGATAGCCACGAAGACCAAGCTTTAGGTATTCCTCTCTCTTCAATTCGACAGGTCATGACCTTTAGATCTTGAACTTTTGTAGTTTTTTTTATTCATTTCCTAAATCAGAAAATCATGTGCATATATTTCATACAAACTAACACTTGAATCTATACTTTTCTTTTCTTTCTTTCTTTCTTTTTTTTTTATTTTATAAATCAGAAGAAATAATCAAGTATAAGTGAAAGTTTGACAAATTTATTGATAATCAAATTGCTTTTAACGAAAAGCATAATGTTTTATATAATAAATCTTGCTTTTGTCAGCGAAAGCATAACGTTCACCACTTTTAGAGATAAAGTGTAACTTTTTTCGGGGTTGAGGGCTTATATTCAGGCGTCTCAATTACTTTATTAAAGTTGAAAGTATAACTTTTTGGGTCTGAGGACTTATAGTCAGGTGACTCATTCACTTTTGATGATAAAGTGTAACATTCATTCGGGTGCCTCGTCACTTGGATCGTCCAATTTCTTGGCAAGTGCAGTCTACGAGGACTTAAAATCGGGTACCTCGTCACTTGGGCCGTCCAATTTCTTGGCAAGTGCAGTCTACGAGGACTTGAAATTGGGTGCCTCGTCACTTAGGTCGTCCAATTTTTTGGCAAGTGCAGTCTACAAGGACTTAAAATCGGGTGCCTCGTCACTTCGGTCATCCAATTTCTTGGCAAGTGCAGTCTACGAGGACTTGACCACCATTTAGAGTGGACCACCATCTTGGGTGGGGTTTTTTTTTTAATTCATCAATTCTTGCGCCTCCTCCCTTGGTCATCCAATTTACTTGGCAAGGGATATTCCTGAGGACTTAAACCACCATTTTTGGTGGACCACCATCTTGGGTGGATTTTTTAATTCATCTGTAGTTTAAAGTTTTTTCGATGGTACGTAGAGCCAGTATTTGAGTTCTTGACTTCCGGAACTGCACCATGGGTGATAGTGTTGCACGTTTCTTCTCCTAGTTCAATCTCCGGCCGCCAGTTTCTCATGGTATATCCTCCGCAGACTGTAACAGTCCATAGTGGAATGCCCTGCGTATTGGTGGTATACACAGAAGTCTGGTCTTCTTTTCATTTCTTCCGTTACAACCAACCAGGGCCTTGGAGGTTTCACCACTCCGTGCTCGACCCATTGTTCGTACAGGCTCTTGAACGCCTTCTCGCTGCATGTGATAGCCTCCAGAACTGGCATTTTGGTATACTTGTCCCCATGCTTTTCTCTGCTTCGTTAAAATTTCTCATTCTTCTCCCTCTTGCCCCCTTGTAGTTTTGACTAAGAATCCATCAAAGCCACAGTTGTTGTCCTCTTGCTCTTCCATGTATCCATCGCAAGGCTGGTGGGAAATGTTATGATTCCCCCCAAGTCTTGTGCAAAAGATGAGAGGGTCGCAAATGAATCACGCGCCTTGGTAATGAGGTGGGGCTTGAAGGCGTCTAAAGCACCATTGTTGCATATGTTAACCAAGTTATTTTCGTCAATTGGCTCTGTACACTTCTGTGCTTGAGCCCTGAACCTATCCACGTAATCTGACAGCTTCTCGTTTGGCTTCTGCTTGAATCGCATGAGCTCTACGATGGTTACCTGTTTCTACACATAGAATTTTTTTAAAAAAAATTACAGTTTTAGATCATCCCAATCATGAACTGATCCCTTCTCCAAGTTGTAGTACCAACTGAAGGCATTATCCGTCAAAGTCTTGTTGAATTCCATCATCAACAAATTGTGATTGTTCCTTTCATCATATCCTATCCATGGAGACATCGACTCCACGAACCTGGCAATGTGTTCCCTGACATTTCCTTTCTCCCCATTGTATTTTGAAAATTATGGGGGATGCTCGATATACCCTACTGGGTAGGGTTGTCTCCGAATGTGTGCCAGGTAAGGTGGAGTAAAGTCTAACTCCGAAGGTCAGGATGTCTGCCTGTGAAGTTGATTAATCACATCGATCATATCATCCTTTGTCACATATTGGCTTGTGGTATGGACTCTTTGTGGTATAGAAATTGGCTGATGTACATTGTCATCATGTAAATTCTGTATCGATTGTGCTTGTGGGCTGGTTCGTTGAACGAGGCTTGGGATGGTTGGCATCTACACTTGTGAAAATGTGAGGATAGTAATCGAAATGATGTTTGTCAGAGGTTGGCTGACTTCCAGTCTGGGTTGTGGCACGTCACCACTGTTCTGAGGTTCCAAGTGGATGACTGGATCGGACTGATTCTCCGTCAATGGAGGTGCAATCTGATTCTCCTTATTGTTGCTATCGTTGTTGTTGTACTCCATGTGAATTGTCTGGGAACATGGCCTTGAAGGCGGGGATCTGTATCAACTACTGACGAAAATTTCCCATTTCCTCTTGCTTCTTCTGCATCTCTAGCATCATAGTCATCATCATCCCTTGTCCTTCCCGTGCTTCCTTCAACACCTTGAGTATCTCCAGTTGCACAGCATTTGCCTGCTCTCCACTTTCTTCCTCGCTTTGCCTTCCCGCGCCTGTCTGCCTGACATTCGCTGGTTGTTGCTCAGCCATGTATGGTGATGTTGAACTTCCTTCCGATGCGTCTTCCAGGATGGGTTGATCGAGATCTAGATTCACGCCTTGGAAAGCTTGACTTGCTCGCCTTGGAACTGGACCCGGTGAGGTAATGCTATTTGTTGGTGAAGCTCTTCCTGTTGTTCTCCCACTTCGAGTTGTGGGCATACCCTTCACGAATTCTACACCTCCCCAACAGAGTCGTCAAAGAAATGAGGGCAAGGAAATCGCGCCTTGCTAGTTTAGGGTTTCGTGTTGGTTGAGGAGGAGAGAAATCCACGAAGAGCAAGAAATTGATTGAAGAGGGGAGAACGACAGGTGGGCGATTACTCCAATGACGCGTGGCAGAACTCCTAGAATTCGAAAACCGTGTACTGAGATTTCGAGAGCCTTCTTCTTGAATCCTTCCAGTTGAGAGAATGTCCAAACCCTTTTAGTGCTTTTTAGGTGGAATATCCAAGCCTTAAGTCACCAAAAGAGTCTAAGTCTTAAGTCTGAAGAGAGGTCCCCTTCCCAATGGAATAGAAGGGGTATTTATAGGGTTTTCTGGAAAGTAGTCATGTGCAAGGCACATGATTTCAGGGAAATTCCAGAAATACCCTTTAGTCATCAGAGTAATGTCCATATTGCCATATCCTTCTAGCCACCAATCCAATCCCTCAATCAATTCCTAAAATGAGCCACCTACATGAGCCTTCTGCCTCGGGACACGTGGAGGCTTCTCTCAAGTCTAGCACCTTTATTTCTGACATATCCGTCTTTATTTAATTAGGTTATGCAAACCCTAATTTATGCATTTAATGAGGTCATGGAGCCCTAATTGTGCATTTAATTTAATTAGGTCATATGAACCCTAATTTTGCACTTGGGCCCACAGTATGTAATCTTGTTCTAGTAGTTTGGCCCCTCTTTCTCCCTAAATAAAGAAGTATCAAGGTTAACTACGCTTTATTAGGAGAGGATTAGTGATGCAACACTTTTAGAAGTATAATGAGGTGTAAAATCTATTTATCTTTCCTGCCTCTCTAAGAAAGATTTTCAACGACTCAAAGAATTTACCCTGCATGTTTGGCGTCTCGTATTGCAAAACTAATCTAACTTTTGCAAGCCCCATTTCAAGCTTCAAAACATAGCTTCTCAGGACGTCTGCATCCATTCCTGCTACTTTTTTAATATTACCCAATTCTCTGCCCAACCTTGCAACAACCTGTAGTCCTTGCTTCTCGAAATCCTCCTCCTTCACTCTGAAATTCTTTTTATTTGGAAGAATTTTAGTTGTAGGATTTTAAAATTCAGAACTCGTGCCTTTTGACCTGATGATCTCTTGAACTACAAAGTGGAGCAAGGTGGTCTTCCCATTCGTTCCCTTTATATCTATTAATTTCAACAATTTATCAAGTTTGAAAGCTCTTAAATCGCCACGATTAGTGCTAATGTTCATGCGGTTTCCAATCCTCAGAACAACTTCAAGCAGTTCGAGGAATAACCGACTGTTCTTCAATTCTTCACTTGCTGCCTGATCATGCTGGTGATAGTTTTAGAAATTTTCAATTCTTCAATTTATTTACTGATAATATGAATCCCTTGATATTTTTACTTGATTATAATAATTCATTGTCCTGTTGATGCTAAATTTTCAAAAAATTTCTTATTGTTATACTTTTTGAAAATTGGACTGTTTTTAAGGTCACATTCAAACAAAATAATTGTCAATACATGTATTATAGCTACATAGTAGTACCTAATTGTTGGTGATAGTTTGAGAATTTTTTATATCTTACAAGCTGACGTAATTCATTCAAATATATAATTTGGAATTATTGTTGATCGGTTTTATGCCTGCCTACTAATAGAAAACATGTCATCGAATTCGTCTACTGCTACATCCGTATGGCCTCCGTTCATATGTCGTTGTGGTACGGGCCCTTGTATAGTAAAACTTTCAATGTCGAAAAAGAATTCGGGTAGATACTATTATTCTTGCCCAAGAATGGTATGTATTTATTTATTATAATTTTTGTATATTTCTTCCTTTTACTATAGTGAATAAATTTATTGTGTCCCAAAATATGCAACAATGTGGTAACTTCATCAGCTGGTGTGACGAATATGTTTGAGTGTTGCATAATCAAGGGAGGTTGTGAATGGACACATTCGAGTGTTTAAATGTAACAACTCATCCAAAGAATACTAACGACTCCAACGAATTAGCGATGTTGAAAATTGAAATGCGTCAATTGAAACTAACTGTGCGATTCGTCATAATTGTTAATGTTATTTATGCGGTGTTGTTGTTAATGTTATTAAATCGATTGTAATTAATTTTGATAATTTTCATTATCTAACTAACACGTTGTGTATGCGTTGTATAATTTGTAGTTTACAATAAATATTATATATAATTTATCTAATGAAAATGGTATTTCTTTTTTATGGCCTCTAAGTTTTCATTCCCTTTGAAAATTACAGGCAAATAGTTAAAAGTCATCCATGGACAGAAGAATGATACTTGTCCTTTTGTGCTGCATTTCTGCTCTAGCAGTAAATAAGAACTGCACTTTCAATCAAGAGGAGAAGAACTAAAGTAAAAAATTTGCACAATTAGGAAAATATGGTGCCAAAGATGACTTTTATCACATCATTTGTCTGTAACATTACAGGTCATGACTATACCAATACACAATTCTTGGTCATAATCATACCAATCAACAGTTCATCTATATACGGGCCAAAGATAACTTGTAAGACCCCAACTTATTATAAATAAAATCAAATTTTCTCTAATTATTATTTTGAATAATAGGGTGTTAATTTGATATAATGATTTGATTATGGGTGAAATGTGTAAATTTTGCAAAATAAGCAAGTGGTTATAAAATATTCATTTTGTCGGGAAATATTCATTTGGTCATGGAATATTCTTGCTGTCAGGGAATATTCATACGATGGTTGTGACGCCCCCAAAATTAGGTATACATCGCCCATCTTGAGTCGCCAGATACATGGTACAGAATTCAAATACAACTTAATAATACAACTGTCGTGTACAATACAACAGAACATAAACTGTGAGTTTGAATACAAATATTATCTTCTAGAGAGTATCCATACTCAAAAGGAGTCCTCATTACAATTATTATCACACTATTACATAGAATAGTGAGGACTACTAATGCTATCATCTAGGACCATCACTCTGTTTCCCGACTAGTCCCAGCTACGTTCTTATTTCCTGAAGAGAACAGTGAAAGAAAGGGTGAGCTCAACTAGCCCAGTAAGAAATATTATAACTAAGATAATGCAGAATAAATTATCATTAGTCTTAAACAATGTTAAACTGATAAAATACAATAGACATCAAGTTTAACTACAGCGGAACCAACAATCCATTAAAAGAGTCAAGTAGAGAATAAAATCTACTATCTTTTATGATTTAAAAGGTTTTTCATGACTTTTATCGCTGAGACTCAGCTAAAAAAATAATCCACATCATCGAATCACCCTTGCACTACGGCCAAGGATATTCTTTAGTATCACGACCACGAATTATCCATGCACTACGGGCCAAAGATAATCATGTTTTCATCAACGGTCCTGATCATGCCATAAAACAATTCATCTTTGCACTACGGCTAAAGAGAATCCATAGTCATAATCATACCAAAAACTGTCCATCAATGCACCACAGGCCAATGAGGACTTTTACCACATCATTTGTAACCTTACGGTCATGATTATACCGAATAATCCCTGGTCATAATCATACCAAGTCCATCTATGCACTACAGGCCACAAATGACTTTCAACATTTTATAAACATGAGGATGATGACAATGATATAAGAATTCAATAAAACAAGTTCAAGAATTAATTTATCCAAGAATTAACGTCCAAATTGTCAACATGATACTGCTTTGTGGAGTAAAATTCAAGAATTCTTAGAAGAATATTTCCATGAAAAGATACTAGATGAAGCGTAAATATCAAAGATATTCCACTAATTTCATGGAGTATAGAAGTCAAAGTTTTAACCAACTGAGTATAATAAAGAATGGAATAACAAAAGAAATCACCATGCATTCGATAAACCGCACAGACAGATTATTCCAACAGAATAATAAATAATAGAACCAGGTCCGGCGTAAAATGCACAGACGGGATATTCCAATAGAATAATAATAAAGACGGAACCAGGTCCGGTGTAAAACACACAGACAGGATGTTCCAACAGAATAATAATAAAGACGGAACCAGGTCCGGTGTAAAACACATAGACAGGATGTTCCAACAGAATAATAATAAAGACGGAACCAAGTCCGGCGTAAAACACACAGACAGGATGTTCCAACAGAATAATATTAAAGACGGAACCAGGTCCGGTGTAAAACACACAGACAGGATGTTTCAACAGAATAATAATAAAAACGGAACCAGGTCCGGTGTAAAACACACAGACAGGATGTTTCAACAGAATAATAGAAGAATGTCACCAAGTATAGGGTAGACCGCGCATACAGGTTATTCCAACAGAATAATAAATAATAGAATAACAGAAGTTCTCTTCATGAATACAAAAGAAATAATACCCCTTACCGTTTTAAAGAAGAACTGAAATAAAGAAGTAGTTAAGTAGCAGAATACTTTTCTTCTTTCTCTCTATAGTTTCTCTCTCTAGAGTTCAGTGAATTCGTAAAAAAATAATGAAGGAATGAGCTTCTATTTATAGGAAAATGGAATGCATAGTAACTAATCCATGAACGGTCCAGATTGATTTACTTTAATCTGACGGTCCATATTTAAAGAAAAATCTTTTAAATAAAATATAATATATTCTATTTATAGAATAACTTTAATAAAGTATTCTGTTTTATATAAAAAGATGTTTCTGTTTTATTACGTTAATAATACAAATAAAACAAAACTTCATTATCGCTAAATAATTCATACTATTAATTGACAATAATTGAATCAAACTGAGTGACTTCTCACATAAGCATTAATAATCAATACCATGTGCTACTATGCAACCACAAGTATTACTGTACTTTTACTACCGAGTAGTTCAACAGTATCAACGGTAAAACTTCCGCCGTTATTTTTAATAAAATATTTTTGTCGTTTTCTCAATCCGACAATAATTCCGTTGTGGGGTCCACTAATAATTGTGCCGTCGTACGAATATTCCCCGATAAAAATAATATTTCCCGACCAATCGAATATAATACAACAACTTGCATACTTTGCAAAATTCATAAATACTACCCACAACTATAATATTATCTCAAATTCACACCATAATATTTAAAAAATATTTTGAAAAAATTAAATCTTTATTCATAAAATTCGGGGTTTCACAATCTCCCCTCCTTATGAAATTTCGCTATCGAAATTTACGTACGTACCTGGTATGCCGAACAAGTGAGGATACCTCGGCTTAATTTCAAATTCTAACTCTTGAGGTATAACCTTTGAGTGTTGAATACGATTTTTCTTATCCAAGATTTTAACACATATCTCCTCAAACGTTAAATCATTCGCTATCTCGTCCGATTCTAAATTAATAATGTGGTTCGGGTCGTCCACATATTTTCGTAACATCGATACGTTAAGAACACGCGATATTCTTGGCGGTAAAACGAGTCTATAAGCCACAGTTCCTACTCAACCGAGGATTTCAAATGGGCCAATTAAATCGAGGGTTGAGATTTCCTCTCTTTAGCAACTCTTGCTTTTAAAATAACGCCTTTTTGAACCTTTTTCTTCACATTCATCAGCTCCGGGTATGTAGCTTGAGCGGCTTTAACTTTATCGATTAAAGTCGATTCTAATCGTATATTTGTTATCTTCACGTGGGTCCCTAGAGTCTTTAACTCTGTCTTCATCATTTGTAAGTTATACGAAATGGGTCTTTGTGTTAACAACATTGCACTTGCATACGATCTTCTACTCAACGCGTCAGCTACCACATTCGCTTTTTCACGATGATATTGAATGGTACGATCGTAATCTTCAACAGCTCGAGTCAACGTCTTTGGCGTATTATACGTTCGTTTTGGTTGAAGAAATATTTGAGGGTTTAAGAAATGGGTTTTGTACTGGGGTCAATACAAAATTCAATTTCACGCTCTAAGGGTAGGCTAAGAAGTCTTCAAGAATACGTCAAGAAATTTATTAACGATAGAAATATCATTCAAAACTGTGACTCTCATCCAAGACTTGGATAAAACGTCACATTGATACCTATCAAATTGCCATCTTCATTCACGATGTCGCCTACAAAAAGTCTGGCTTCGGTACATTCCACACAAGAAAGTCAACAACGAAAGGATTGGGGCTCTTTATTTATGGCTTGATATGACAATGATTGACTTTAGTGGTTTGATTACTTTGAATTCGCATAACAAGTTGGTTAGGAGTATGAAAGCTAACAACCTTACAAAAATCATGATGAGTAGTTAACCAATTGATTTCAAAAAAATCACATCAAAGGCAAGTATTTTTAAAGAGACAAGATCGACACGTAACGTGAAAGTGTTGATTTGAACAAGATTTATAAATAGTGGAGGTAACGAAGGTTTCTCCCAACTGAGTTTAAACAGATATATCAAAGTCTAACTTCTCCGAAGTTAAGTTCAAACATTGAACGCAACTAGGTGAAATAAAAGAGTGAGTAGAACCGATATCTAACACGGTATAGACTTCGCAAGAGTTTATGACTAACATACCCATGATAATTTTATTCAGGTTCCTCGTCACGAAAAAAACGCTCTCTCTTAAACTACCAGCTTTGGCTTGTCTGGGACATCCTTTGGCATCACTATCCCAGCTAGACTTGACTTCACCATATGACAAAATTGAGCTAGGTGACCTTCTCTTCCGTAATTAAAACACGCTTTGGATTGCTGCGTACAGTTTGGACGGATGTGTCCCTCCTGTCCGCATTTGAAACATACGACCGGTGGTCGTTCTTCTTCCTTTGAAACGGGTGCTGGTACCGACGTCTTCACGTCATTGTTGAACCTTCTCTTCTTGAAATGTCCATTCTTATTATTTTGGTCATGATTACCACCGAAGTGTTTACCATTTCTGGCATGTTGATTCCCTCCATGCTTATTGTCACCGCTTTAATGATTGTTATCACCAGTATTATCATTTTGTCTATTGCTCTCTTTTGGTTGCATTGACTTGTTATCGCGCTCTACTAACTGAGCCCTATTTACAACATCTGAATACAAACATAGTTTATGAGAAATCAGATACTGACATATCTCCGGCTTCAAACCTCTTAAAAATATCCGCGTCATTCTTTCTTCATTATCAACTAAGTGGGACGCAAATCGGGACAACTTGGCAAACTTGGCTTCGTACTACGACACGGTCATGTTGTTTTTCTCTAACTTGATAAATTCCACCTCCTTCATGTGACGAATGCTTTCGGGAAAGTACTTATCGTTGAACAGCTCCTGGAATTTCTCCCAAGACATCTTGAGTGCGTCAGGCTGGGTACGTTTTACAAATTTTCACCAGTGATCTGCCTCTTCACGCAACATAAAGGTGGCGAAGGGAACCTTTTGCTCCTCGAAGCATCCCAAGACATCAAATATCTTGGTGATCTGCTTTAACCACGTCTCCGCCTTAAGTGGTTCTGGCTTTCCCAAAAACTTCGGTGGTCCCAGCTCCTTGAATTGCTTAGCGGTGACCAACCGTGGGTTGCCATTGTTTCCTCTTGCATTATGAACAAGAGCCGCCTTCGCCTGATGTTGTATGAATTCTAAAAAGCTCTTAAACGCACCGTCGTTCGTCAATTGATCAGTGTTATTGTTTATAGGAGGATTATCGCCATCCTGTTGCACATTGTCCTGATTATTGATCTGTGGACACTCAACGATCTCCTGTGCTCCATTGCTTATCTCAACATTTTCAGATGCCATTTTCAAATACTGTTACAAAATAAGGGTTAATTAATATATCACATATTATCTCTATACTATATACTTAGGTAGGTCATACTAGCGAAGGAATTCCCCGTCTCTCCTCTCCTAGTTATATTCTCACATCCTAGCCAGGGATCATATCCCTAAGCTCTGATACCAACTGTGACGCCCCCAAAATTAGGTATACATCACCCATCTTGAGTCGCCAGATACATGGTACAGAATTTAAATACAACTTAATAATATAACTGTCGTGTATAATACGACAGAACATAAACTGTGAGTTTGAATACAAATATTATCTTCTAGAAAGTATCCATACTCAAAAGGAGTCCTCATTATAATTATTATCACATTATTACATAGAATAGTGAGGACTACTAATGCTATCATCTAGGACCATCACTCTGTTTCCCGACTAGTCCCAGCTACGTTCTCATTTCCTGAAGAGAACAGTGAAAGAAAGGGTGAGCTCAACTAGCCCAGTAAGAAATATTATGACTAAGATAATGCAAAATAAATTATCATTAGTCTTCAACAATGTTAAACTGATAAAATATAATAGACATCAAGTTTAACTACAGCGGAACCAACAATCCATTAAAAGAGTCAAGTAGAGAATAAAATCTAGTATCTTTTATGATTTAAAAGGTTTTTCATGACTTTTATCGTTGAGACTCAGCTAAAAAAATAATCCACATCATCGAATCACCCCTATTCTACGGCCAAGGATATTCTTTAGTATCACGACCATGAATTATCCATGCACTACGGGCAAAAGATAATCGTGTTTTCATCAACGGTCCTGATCATGCCATAAAATAATTCATCTTTGCACTACGGCTAAAGAGAATCTATAGTCATAATCATACCAAAAACTATCCATTAATGCACTACGGGCCAATGAGGACTTTTACCACATCATTTGTAACCTTACGGTCATGATTATACCGAATAATCTCTGGTCATAATCATACCAAGTCCATCTATGCACTACAGGCCACAGATAACTTTCAACATTTTATAAACATAAGGATGATGACAATGATATAAGAATTCAATAAAACAAGTTCAAGAATTAATTTATCCAAGAATTAACAATGTCCAAATTGTCAATAAGATACTGCTTTGTGGAGTAAAATTCAACAATTCTTAGAAGAATATTTCCATAAAAAGATACTAGATGAAGCGCAAATATCAAAGATATTCCACTAATTTCATGGAGTATAGAAGTCAAAGTTTTAACCAACTGAGTATAATAAAGAATGGAATAACAAAAGAAATCACCATGCATTCGATAGACCGCACAGACAGGTTATTCCAACAGAATAATAAATAATAGAACCAGGTTCGGCGTAAAATGCACAGACAGGATATTCCAACAGAATAATAATAAAGACGGAACCAGGTCCGGTGTAAAACACACAGACAGGATGTTCCAACAGAATAATAATAAAGACGGAACCAGGTCCGGTGTAAAACACATAGACAGGATGTTCCAACAGAATAATAATAAAGACGGAACCAGGTCCGGCGTAAAACACACAGACAGGATGTTCCAACAGAATAATAATAAAGACGGAACCAGGTCCGGTGTAAAACACACAGACAGGATGTTCCAACAGAATAATAATAAAAACGGAACCAGGTCCGGTGTAAAACACGCAGACAGGATGTTCCAACAGAATAATAGAAGAATGTCACCAAGTATAGGGTAGACCGCGTATACAGGTTATTCCAACAGAATAATAAATAATAGAATAACAGAAGTTCTCTTCATGAATACAAAAGAAATAATACCCCTTACCGTTTTAAAGAAGAACTGAAATAAAGAAGTAGTTAAGTAGCAGAATACTTTTCTTCTTTCTCTCTATAGTTTCTCTCTCTAGAGTTCAGTGAATTCGTAAAAAAATAATGAAGGAATGAGCTTCTATTTATAGAAAAATGGAATGCATAGTAACTAATCCATGAATGGTCCAGATTGATTTACTTTAATCTGACGGTCCATATTTAAAGAAAAATCTTTTCAATAAAATATAATATATTCTATTTATAGAATAACTTTAATAAAGTATTCTGTTTTATATAAAAAGATGTTTCTGTTTTATTACGTTAATAATACAAATAAAACAAAACTTCATTATCGCTAAATAATTCATACTATTAATTGACAATAATTGAATCAAACTGAGTGACTTCTCACATAAGCATTAATAATCAATACCGTGTGCTACTATGCAACCACACATATTACTGTACTTTTACTATCGAGTAGTTCAAAAGTATCAATGGTAAAACTTCCGCCGTTATTTTTAATAAAATATTTTTGTCGTTTTCTCAATCCGATAATAATTTCGTTGTGGGGTCCACCAATAATTGTGCCATCGTACGAATATTCCCCGACAAAAATAATATTCCCCGACCAATCGAATATAATACAACAACTTGCATACTTTGTAAAATTCATAAATACTACCCAAAACTATAACATTATCTCAAATTCACACCATAATATAAAAAAAATATTTTGAAAAAATTAAATCTTTATTCATAAAATCTGGGGTTTCAAAACGGCGTAGTCATTTGTGGGCCCCATAACGAAAAACGGCCAGATGAAGAAAATGACAAGTTTGAGTTTTTATAAATAACGACATAATAGTTATTGTTAATACTGTTAGAATACCCAGTAGTTAAAATACAGTAATACGCGTGGGTGCACAGTAGCATACAGTAGTTGAGCTCACTCTTTTTCTTTTTGTTCCATTTTTCTTCTGAAGAGGTGAGAATATAGCAAGAACTAGTCGGGATATAGAGTGATAGGTCTAGAAAGTTGTTTTAGCAGTTCTCACTATTTTTGTAAAATAATGTATCAATAATTATAATGAGGACTCCTTTTGAGTTTTAATACTGTCTATTAGACAATATTTGTATTTAAACTCACAGTTTATGTGTTGTCGTATTTTGCACGACAATTGTAGTAATAAAGTTGTATTTGTTTCTGTACCATGTATTTGGCGACTCAGAATGAGTGATGTATATCTATTTTGGGGGCGTCACTATTGGTATCAGAGCTTAGGGATATGGTCTCTGGCGAAATCGGGGAATAGAACTAGGAGGGGAGAGACGAGTAAATCATTTACTAGTGTGTCCTACCTAAGCTTATTTGTTGATCGGTCATAATATAGGGATATTATGTGATATGTTTATTTGTTTAAATAACCCTTGTTTTATGGCAGTATTTAAGAATGGCAGCTGAGAACGTTAACAATGGAGTAAATGAGTCCGTGGAGACACCTTTGATCACCACCCAGGGGAACGTGCAACAGGAAGGCAATATTCTTCCTATAAATAACACTACCGAACAAATGATGAATGATGGGATGTTTAGAAGCTTTTTGCAGTTCGTGCAAAATCAGACGAGGGAGACTCGTGTACAAAATACGGGTAAAAATGATAGCAACACACGGTTTGTCACAGCCAAACAGTTTAAAAAGTTGGGACCACCAGAATTTTGGAGAAAGTCGGAACCGAATAAGGAGGAAATGTGGGTCAAGCAAATTACTAAGATATTCGATGTCTTAGGATGCACTGAAGAACAGAAGGTTCCATTCGCCACCTTTATGTTCCGTGGTGAGGCAGACTACTGGTGAAAATCTGTGAAGCGTACCCAGCCTGCCGCACTCAACATGTCTTGGGAAACATTTCAAAAGCTATTCAATGATAAATACTTTCCTGAAAGTATTCGTCATATGAAGGAGGTAGAATTTATCAGACTAGAACAAAACAACATGACTGTGTCTCAATACAAGGTGAAGTTCGCGGAGTTATCTAGGTTTGCACCTCATTTGGTAGAGAATGAGGAACGAATGACACAGATGTTTCTGAGAGGTCTAAAACCCGAGATTCGGCAATATCTTATCTCTCATAAATTTTCTTTATATTCAGATGTTGTAAACAGGACTCAATTATTAGAGTGAGATAATGAGTATGTTCAACCGAGGGACCACAACCAGGGTCATACCGGTGACAGCAGTCATCAGAGCGATGAGAACCAGCGCGGAGGAAAAAATACAGATAAAAGCGGTAACCACTCGGGTGGTAATCGTGGCCGTGATAACAGGAGAGGTGATTCAAGTGGAAATTTCAAAAAGAGGAGATTCAACAATGATGGGAAGACATCAGCAGCAGCACCAGCACCAACAATAAATTCTAGGGGAGGAGAACGACCACCAGTTAGATGCTCCAGATGAGGAGAGGAGGGACACATAAGTCCAAACTATTCACAGCCTTCCAAGGTGTGTTTCAATTGTGGAAAAGACAGTCATATAGCCCGATTTTGTCCGGTAGCAAAGTCAAGTCCAACTGGGACGGCGGCACCAAAGGCGACTACGGACAAAATAAAGTTGATGGTTCAAGGGAGGGCGTTTGTCGTGACTGACCAAAATGCGAGAAACCCAAACGAGGTGATCACGGGTAAGCTAATCTTGAACTTTTGCGAAGTTTATACCTTACTAGATACCGGTTCCACCCATTCTTTTATCTCTCCTGCTTGTGCTCAACGTTTAAACTTGACTCCGGAGAAATTAGACTTTGACTTATCTGTGGAGACTCCGTTAGGAGAAACTTTTATTACATCCACTGTGTATAAATCTTGCTTTATCCAAGTGGGCACAATCACATTACCTGTCTTTCTTATTTCTTTGAAAATACTTATATTTGATGTGATTTTAGGGATTGATTGGTTAACTATTCATCATGCCAAAATTGATTATTTTCGTAAGGTTGTTAGTTTTCATATTCCTAACCAATCTATTATGCAAATTCAAGCTACCAAGCCACTAAAATCAATCACTGTCATATCAAGCCATAAAGCTATTCGTTTATTGAAAAATGGATGTCAAGCTTTCTTAGCCCATGTCACGGACTTGAACAAAAACACATCAGATTTGAATAATATTTCTATTGTTAGTGAATTTCCTGACGTATTTCCTGTCTACCCCAGAACGTGAAGTTGAATTCTTTATTGACCTTGAACCTGGCACAAAGCCCATTTCTAAAACCCCATAACGAATGGCTTGTATTGAACTTCAGGAGTTAAAAGTCCAACTACAAGAATTGTTAGATATCGGTTTCATTCGTCCTAATATATCTCCTCATAAAGAAGAAAGACGGGAGTATGCGACTTTATATCGACTATAGGAAATTAAACTGTGTCACCATCAAAAATAGGTATCCACTACCTCGCATTGATGACCTGTTCGACCAGTTGCAAGGAGCACAATTCTTTTTAAAGACCGATCTTCGTTCGGGATATCATCAGCTGAAGATAAAAATTGAGGATATTGCGAAGACTGCCTTCAGAACTCGGTACGGGCATTATGAATTCTTAGTCATATCTTTTGGATTGACTAATGCTCCTGGTGCTTTCATGGATATGATGAACCGTGTATTCAAAGAATATTTAGATCAGTTTGTTGTTGTCTTTATTGATGACATCCTCATCTATTCCAAAAGCCGTGAAGATCATGAGCACCATTTGAAGCTGGTACTCCAAAGGCTTCGCGATAACAAGCTATATGCCAAGCTGAAGAAATGCGAGTTATAACTTGAGAAAGTAGCATTCCTTGGGCACGTGGTGTCAAAACATAAAGTATCTGTTGACCCGGCGAAGATTGAAGCCATACAAAGTTGGGAGCAACCGAAGTCGGTGACCGAAGTACGTAGTTTTTTGGGCTTAGTTGGTTATTATCGGAGATTTGTGGAAGGATTTTCTCGAATCGCTACTCTGTTAACTCAGCTAACTCGGAAAGATATAAAATTTGTATGGAGCGAGGAATGCGAGAAGAGTTTCCAAGAGCCTAAGAGGAGACTCATTTCGGCACCTGTTCTGACAAATACCATCTGGTTCGGATGAATTTGTTATCTACAGCGATGCTTCAGGAAAAGGGTTAGGATGTGTTCTCATATAACATGAGAAAGTCATAGCATATGCCTCGCGACAACTCAAAGAATATGAGAGAAATTATCCTACTCATGATCTAGAGTTGGCAGCAGTCGTTTTCGCATTGGAAATCTGGAGGCATTATGTGACGCCCCCAGAATAGGTATACAACACCCATTCTGAGTCGCCAAATACATGGTACAGAAAGCAAACTACAACTTCAATAATACAATTGTCGTGCAAAATACGACAACACATACTGAGTTTAAAATACAAATATTGTCTTCTAGACAATATCCACACTCAAATAAATCCTCATTACAATTATTCAAACACTATTTTACAGAAATAGTGAGGACTGCTAATACATCTTTCTAGAACCATCACTCCATACCCCGACTAGATCCTGCTATGTTCTCACCTCCTGAGAAGAAAAATGGAACAAAAAGGAAAAGGGTGAGCTCAACTAGCCCAGTAAAGAATATTATGACTAAGATAATATACAACAAATTATCGTTAGTCTTCAACAGGGAAAAATCTGATAAAATATAATCGACAACAAGTTTTAGATCAACAACTGCAGCGGAAACAGCAAACCATTAGAAGAGTCAAGTAGAGAAAGAATTCTACTATCTTCTAAGATTTAAAAGTCCATCATCAATATTTTATCCCTGTAACATCAATTAATAATCATCTTTAACCAAATATTCATCTTTGCACTACAGGCCAAAGATATTCATTTGTATCATCAGTCGGTCATGTTCATCTCAACACCTGTTCATCTTTGCACTACAGGCCAAAGATATTCATCAAGTAATTATACATCTTTGCACTACAGGCCAAAGATATTCAGTAATATCATCATTTAGGACTGAGGATGATGAAAAATATCTTAAAGAGAACGAATCCAATGAGACAGAAGGACAAATAGTAGGGATTCGTATAACAGTTTATCCAAGATCAATAATACTTCATAATAATCAATTGTGAAGCAGAATTCAAAAATAAAGATCAAAACATGGATACAATCAAAGATAGTAACCATAATAGACATCTTGGACAAAAAGGGAAAATTTTATTTTTCGGTGAATAGTGCCGTATTCGTGAATAGTGCCGTATACGTGAATAGTGCCGTATACGTGAATAGTAACCCCCGACACAAAAAGTTCCAAATTTGATAAAAACTCATATCAATATTTCAGCATAATGATATTGAAGAAAATAATATCATTAAGAAGAAAATAATATCCCTTACCTCAAAATATCAGTACTTCTGGTCGGAATACCGGTATAAGGCTGAAAGAAACTTGCTCTGATGAATAGAAACTCTCAAAGTATCTAAATACTCACAAAATACACTCAATAATCTAGAGAGAGAAAGAGAGAAAACTTGTTTCTGGTGTGATTTTCAATTCTAACTTAGCCCTCTATTTATAGGAAAATTTTGGTAGGTTTGACCTGCAACCTGATGGCTTTACCTGCTACTATTCCCACCCACCACATTTGAAATATAATTCAGCACATTTCTTCACCAACCACAAGTGGGGCCCACCAATTCTAGAATTTTCCACCAAAATGATAAACTCCGAAAATTCAACAATTTCTGAACCAGTCATCTTGTAAAATTCGTAATAAATCATACGTTCATTTTTAACGGTTCAAAATTTGTGGACATATACTCAACTTATATATGTATAACATATCCAAAAATTACCACGATCCAACGGTCGGATTAAAAATTATAACCCCCGCAAACTATCTCAAAAACCCTGATTTTTAATACCTCCATTCCGACAAAAATACTGATAAAAACCTCAACATTAACTCCTTCATTTTTAACCACAAAAATATATCCCTCATTTATATCCACATAAAATAAATATTTCCTTATCATATGAATCAATAATTAATTATTCACAAATAATATTACAGAATCACATTTATGACAACCAGGCCGTTCCCAGGAAAGAGGGGGCTTTCCAATAAGGATTTCTCCTTACTGGCGCGCAATTAGATGACCAAACCTCTCCTTAGACAGAACTTTCTAGACATTGCCAATAATGTTATCTAATAATATTATTCAAATAATATGAATTATTGATCTGATAATGGAAATACTGTGCAGCAACAATTATTGAAACAACAATAATATAAAATATCAACGCAGCAATTATTGAATCAATAAAATAAAATATTGAACAATAACTACTGTAACAATTATTGAGTAGTGCCTTCTTACGTAAGAATCAATAATCAATATACTGTGCAATCCGTGTGCTACTGTGCAACCACGTTATTACTGTATTTTAACCACCGGTATTTCAACAGTATTAACGGTAACAACTACGCCGTTATTTATAAACAACTTATACTTGTCGTTTTCTTCATCCAATCGCTTTCCGTTATGGGGCCCACACAAGGCTGCGCCGTCGTACGAATATTCCCCGACAGCAAGAATATTCCACGACCAAACGAATATTCCCCGACAAAATGAATATTTTATAACCACTTGCTTATTTTGCAAAATTTGCACATTTCACCCATAACCAAAGTATTATATCAAATTAACCCCTTATTATTCACAATAATATTTAGAGAAAATTTGATTTTATTCATTAATAAGTTGGGGTCTTACAACCTCCCCTCCTTATGAAATTTCGTCCTCGAAATTGACGTACGTACCTGATGTTTCAAAAAGGTGAGGATACCTCGCTTTCATTTCTGATTCCAACTCCCAGGTCATTTCTTCAATAGCATGGTTTCTCCACAAAACCTTAACTTGTGGTATAACCTTCGTGCGTAGGACATGCTCTTTCCTATCCAAGATCTTAACAGGTACCTCCTCGTACGTTAAATCTTCAGCTATCTCGTCTGGTTCTAACTCAATAATGTGGTTCGGGTCTTTAACATATTTACGAAGCATAGATATGTGAAAAACATTATGAACACGAGACATGCTTGGAGGTAATGCGAGTCTATATGCCACATTTCCTATTCGCTCAAGAATCTCAAATGGACCAACAAATCTTGGATTGAGCTTTCCTCTCTTCCCAAATCTTGTAACTCCCTTCCATGGTGCAACACGTAACAATACATGATCCCCAATATTAAATTCCACGTCCTTCCGATGAAGATCCGCATAACTCTTTTGTCGATCCTGTGCCGTTTGTATACGTTGTCGAATCGTTTGGATCTTCTCTGTAGTAATGCGTACCAATTCTGGTCCCAACAATGTTGCTTCACCCACCTCGTCCCAGCATACTGGAGAACGACATTTTCTTCCATACAACGCCTCAAATGGAGCCATACCTATGCTCGCCTGATAACTGTTGTTGTAGGAGAATTCCACCAATGGTAGGTACTTATCCCAACTCCCTTTGAGATCTAAGACACAAAGTCTTAATAGATCTTCAAGAGTTTGAATAGTCCTCTCTGATTGTCCGTCCGTTTGAGGATGGTATGCTGAACTGAATCGTAAATCCGTGCCCATAGCTTTCTGCAAGCTAACCCAAAATCGTGAAGTGAATCTTGGGTCACGATCCGAAACTATGGATACTGGCATGCCATGCAATCTCACAATCTCGTTCACGTACATACTAGCAAGACGTTCAAGGGAATAAGTCTCACGTATCGGCAAGAAATGAGCGGACTTGGTTAATCTATCAACAATAACCCAAATCGCATCTATGCCTTGAGAAACCTTGGGAAGACCTGTAACAAAATCCATAGTAATGTGTTCCCACTTCCATTTCGGAATCTCAAGTGGTTGCAATGGACCCTTTGGTACTTGATGCTCCGCTTTTACACGTTGACAAGTTAAACATCTCGAGATAAACTCCGCGATCTCTCTTTTCATATTGCTCCACCAAAATGTATGTCGAAGATCGTGATACATTTTGGTACTCCCAGGATGGATTGCAAACGGTGTGTTGTGTGCCTCCATCATTATTCTATGCTTCAAGTCAAAATCGTTAGGAACACAAAGTCTGGAGTTGACTCGAAGTATTCCTTCTTCATCGATTCTTGCTTCTGGAATAGCACCTTCTTGCACTTTCTTCTTCATACGCATCAGCTCTATATCCGTAGCTTGAGCAGCTTTAACTTTATCGATTAAAGTCGGTTCTACTCGTATATTTGATATCATCATGTGGGTACTTGGAGCCTTCATCTCTATCTCCATCCTTTGCAAGTCATACAAAATGGGCCTTTGTGTTAAAAACATTGCACTCGTACCCGCATATGATCTTCTACTCAATGCGTCAGCTACTACGTTTGCTTTTCCAGGATGGTATTGGATGGTATGATCGTAATCTTTCAACAGCTCAAGCCAACGTCGTTGCCGCATGTTGAGTTCCTTTTGGGTGAAGAAATATTTGAGGCTTTTATGATCTGTATAGATCTCCACTTTCTCCCCATACAGGTAGTGTCTCCAGATCTTCAACGCAAAAACGACTGCTGCCAACTCCAAATCATGAGTAGGATAATTCCTCTCATATTCTTTGAGTTGTCGTGAGGCATAGGCTATGACTTTCCCATGTTGCATGAGAACACATCCTAACCCTTTGCCTGAAGCATCGCTGTAGATAACAAATCCATCCGAACCAGATGGTATTGTCAAAACAGGTGCCGAAATGAGTCTCCTCTTGAGTTCTTGGAAACTCTTCTCGCATTCCTCACTCCATACGAATTTTGTATCTTTCCGAGTCAGCTGAGTTAACGGAGTAGCGATTCGAGAAAATCCTTCCACAAATCTCCGATAATAACCAGCTAAGCCCAGAAAGCTACGTACTTCGGTTACCGACTTCGGTTGCTCCCAACTTTGTATGGCTTCAATCTTCGCCGGGTCGACAGATACTCCATGTTTTGACACCACGTGCCCAAGGAATGCTACTTCCTCAAGCCAGAACTCGCATTTCTTCAGTTTGGCATATAGCTTGTTTTCACGAAGCCTTTGCAGTACCAGCTTCAAATGGCGCTCATGATCTTCACGGCTTTTGGAATAGATGAGGATGTCATCAATAAAGACAACAACGAACTGATCCAAATATTCTTTGAATACACGGTTCATCATATCCATGAAGGCAGCAGGAGCATTAGTCAATCCAAAAGACATTACTAAGAATTCATAATGCCCGTACCGAGTTCTGAAGGCAGTCTTTGGAATATCCTCAGTTTTAATCTTCAGCTGATGATATCCAGAACGAAGATCGATCTTTGAAAAGAATTGTGCTCCTTGCAACTGGTCAAACAGGTCATCAATGCGAGGTAGCGGATACCTATTCTTGATGGTGACATGGTTCAATTCTCGATAGTCAATACAAAGTCGCATACTCCCGTCTTTCTTCTTTACGAATAAAACAGGAGCACCCCAAGGAGACGTACTAGGACGAATAAAACCGATGTCCAACAACTCCTGTAGTTGGACTTTTAACTCCTGAAGTTCAATAGGAGCCATTCGATATGGGGTTTTAGAAATGGGCTTTGTACCGGGTTCAAGGTCAATAAAGAATTCAATTTCTCGTTCCGGGGGTAGACCGGGAAGTTCTTCAGGAAATACATCGGAAAATTCTCTAACAATAGAAATATTATTCAAATCTGACTTGTCTTTGTTCAAATCCATAACATGGGCTAAGAAAGCTTGACATCCGTTTTTCAATAAACGAATAGCTTTGTGGCTTGATATGACAGTGACTGATTTTAGTGGTTTAGTAGTTTGAATTCGTATGACAGGTTGGTTAGGAATATGAAAACTAACAACCTTACGAAAACAATCAATTTTAGCATGATGAGTGGTTAACCAATCAATTCCTAAAATCACATCAAAAGCAAGTATCTTTAAAGAGATAAGATCAACAGGTAATGTGATAGTGCCAACTTGGATCATGCAAGATTTATAAACTGTAGATGTAACGAAGGTTTCACCCAACGGAGTTTCAACAGATAAGTTAAAGTCCAATTTCTCCGGAGTCAAGTTTAAACGTTGAGCACAAGCAGGAGAGATAAAAGAATGGGTAGAACCGGTATCTAGTAAAGTATAAACTTCGCAAGAATTCAAGATTAGCTTACCCGTGATCACCTCGTTCGGGTTTCTCGCGTTTTGGCCAGTAACGACAAACGCCCTTCCAGGAACCGCTGATTTCGACTTATCCGGGATAACTTTTGGAGTCACCATCCCCGCTGAACTTGGTTTTGCTACAGAACACTCTCGAGCTATATGACCTTCCTTTCCACAGTTATAACATACCTTGGATTGTTGTGGGCAGTTTGGGCTGATATGTCCCTCTTTCCCACATTTGTAACATACGACCGGTGGTCGTTCTCCTCCCCTAGAAACAGTTGATGTTTGTGCTGACGTCTTCACGTTATCATTGTTGTACCTTCTCTTCTTGAAATCTCCTCCCGACTCGCTCCTTCTATTATCACGACCACGATTACCACCAGAGTGGTTACCGCTTTTGTCCGAATGTTTTCCTCCCTGCTGGTTTTCATTGCTTCGATGACTGCCGCCACCGGTATGACCCTGGTTGTGGTCCCTCGGTTGCACATACTCATTATCTCGCTCTAATAATTGAGCCCTGTTTACAACATCTGAATATAGAGAAAATTTATGAGAGATAAGATATTGACGAATCTCAGGTTTTAAACCTCTCAGAAACATCCTTGTCATTCGTTCCTCATTTTCGACCAAATGAGGTGCAAACCTGGATAACTCTGCAAACTTCGCCTCGTACTGGGACACCGTCATGTTGTTTTGTTCCAGTCTAATAAACTCAACCTCCTTCATATGACGAATACTTTCAGGAAAGTACTTGTCATTGAACAGTTTTTGAAATGTTTCCCAGGACATGTTGAGTGCGTCAGGCTGGGTACGCTTCACAGACTCCCACCAGTAGTCTGCCTCACCGCGGAACATAAATGTGGCGAATGGAACCTTCTGTTCCTCCGTGCATCCCAAGACATCAAATATCTTGGTAATTTGCTTGACCCACGTTTCCGCCATGATCGGATCCGGCTTTCCCTTAAATTCTGGTGGTCCCAATTCTTTGAACTGCTTAGCTGTGACAAACCGCGCGTTGTTATCATTTCCACCCGTATTCTGCACACGAGTCTCCCTCGTCTGATTTTGCATGAACTGCAAAAAGCTCCTAAACATTCCATCATTCATCGTTTGCTCGGTAACGTTGTTTACAGGAGGAATATTGCCTTCCTGTTGCACGTTCCCCTGGGTGGTGATCAAAGGTGTCTCCACGGTCTGATTTACTCCATTATTAACGTTCTCAGCTGCCATTCTTAAATACTGCCATAAAACAAGGGTTAATAGTCATGTCATATATTATCCCTATACTCTGACCGACCAAATAAACACCAAATAAACTTAGTCAGGTCATACTAGCGAAGGAATTCCCCGTCTCTCCCCTCCTAGTTCTTGTCTCACATCTCAGCCAGGGATCATATCCCTAAGCTCTGATACCAACTGTGACGCCCCCAGAATAGGTATACAACACCCATTCTGAGTCGCCAAATACATGGTACAGAAAGCAAACTACAACTTCAATAATACAATTGTCGTGCAAAATACGACAACACATACTGAGTTTAAATACAAATATTGTCTTCTAGACAATATCCACACTCAAATAAATCCTCATTACAATTATTCAAACACTATTTTACAGAAATAGTGAGGACTGCTAATACATCTTTCTAGAACCATCACTCCATACCCCGACTAGATCCTGCTATGTTCTCACCTCCTGAGAAGAAAAATGGAACAAAAAGGAAAAGGGTGAGCTCAACTAGCCCAGTAAAGAATATTATGACTAAGATAATATACAACAAATTATCGTTAGTCTTCAACAGGGAAAAATCTGATAAAATATAATCGACAACAAGTTTTAGATCAACAACTGCAGCGGAAACAGCAAACCATTAGAAGAGTCAAGTAGAGAAAGAATTCTACTATCTTCTAAGATTTAAAAGTCCATCATCAATATTTTATCCCTGTAACATCAATTAATAATCATCTTTAACCAAATATTCATCTTTGCACTACAGGCCAAAGATATTCATTTGTATCATCAGTCGGTCATGTTCATCTCAACACCTGTTCATCTTTGCACTACAGGCCAAAGATATTCATCAAGTAATTATACATCTTTGCACTACAGGCCAAAGATATTCAGTAATATCATCATTTAGGACTGAGGATGATGAAAAATATCTTAAAGAGAACGAATCCAATGAGACAGAAGGACAAATAGTAGGGATTCGTATAACAGTTTATCCAAGATCAATAATACTTCATAATAATCAATTGTGAAGCAGAATTCAAAAATAAAGATCAAAACATGGATACAATCAAAGATAGTAACCATAATAGACATCTTGGACAAAAAGGGAAAATTTTATTTTTCGGTGAATAGTGCCGTATTCGTGAATAGTGCCGTATACGTGAATAGTGCCGTATACGTGAATAGTAACCCCCGACACAAAAAGTTCCAAATTTGATAAAAACTCATATCAATATTTCAGCATAATGATATTGAAGAAAATAATATCATTAAGAAGAAAATAATATCCCTTACCTCAAAATATCAGTACTTCTGGTCGGAATACCGGTATAAGGCTGAAAGAAACTTGCTCTGATGAATAGAAACTCTCAAAGTATCTAAATACTCACAAAATACACTCAATAATCTAGAGAGAGAAAGAGAGAAAACTTGTTTCTGGTGTGATTTTCAATTCTAACTTAGCCCTCTATTTATAGGAAAATTTTGGTAGGTTTGACCTGCAACCTGATGGCTTTACCTGCTACTATTCCCACCCACCACATTTGAAATATAATTCAGCACATTTCTTCACCAACCACAAGTGGGGCCCACCAATTCTAGAATTTTCCACCAAAATGATAAACTCCGAAAATTCAACAATTTCTGAACCAGTCATCTTGTAAAATTCGTAATAAATCATACGTTCATTTTTAACGGTTCAAAATTTGTGGACATATACTCAACTTATATATGTATAACATATCCAAAAATTACCACGATCCAACGGTCGGATTAAAAATTATAACCCCCGCAAACTATCTCAAAAACCCTGATTTTTAATACCTCCATTCCGACAAAAATACTGATAAAAACCTCAACATTAACTCCTTCATTTTTAACCACAAAAATATATCCCTCATTTATATCCACATAAAATAAATATTTCCTTATCATATGAATCAATAATTAATTATTCACAAATAATATTACAGAATCACATTTATGACAACCAGGCCGTTCCCAGGAAAGAGGGGGCTTTCCAATAAGGATTTTTCCTTACTGGCGCGCAATTAGATGACCAAACCTCTCCTTAGACAGAACTTTCTAGACATTGCCAATAATGTTATCTAATAATATTATTCAAATAATATGAATTATTGATCTGATAATGGAAAATACTGTGCAGCAACAATTATTGAAACAACAATAATATAAAATATCAACGCAGCAATTATTGAATCAATAAAATAAAATATTGAACAATAATCACTGTAACAATTATTGAGTAGTGCCTTCTTACGTACGAATCAATAATTCAATATACTGTGCAATCCGTGTGCTACTGTGCAACCACGCGTTATTACTGTATTTTTAACCACCGGTATTTCAACAGTGTTAACGGTAACAACTACGCCGTTATTAATAAACAACTTATACTTGTCGTTTTCTTCATCCAATCGCTTTCCGTTATGGGGCCCACACAAGGCTGCGCCGTCGTACGAATATTCCCCGACAGCAAGAATATTCCACGACCAAACGAATATTCCCCGACAAAATGAATATTTTATAACCACTTGCTTATTTTGTAAAATTTGCACATTTCACCGATAACCAAAGTATTATATCAAATTAACCCCTTATTATTCACAATAATATTTAGAGAAAATTTGATTTTATTCATTAATAAGTTGGGGTCTTACACATTACCTGTATGGGGAGAAAGTGGAGATTTATACGGATCATAAAAGCCTCAAATATTTCTTCACCCAAAAGAAACTTAACATGCGTCAACGACGTTGGCTCGAGCTGTTGAAAGATTACGATCATACTATCTAATACCATCCTGAAAAAGCAAGCGTAGTAGCTGACGCATTGAGTAGAAGATTATATGCGGGTACAAGTGCGATATTGTCAACACAAAGGACCATTTTGTATGACTTGCAAAGGATGGAGATAGAGGTAAAGGCTCCAAGTACCCACGTGATGATATCAAATATACAAGTAGAACCGACTTTAATCGATAAAGTTAAAGTTGCCCAAGCTACGGACCTAAAGCTGATGCGTATGAAGAAGAAAGTGCAAGAAGGTGCTATTCCAGAAGCAAGAATCGATGAAAAAGGAATACTTTGAGTCAACTCCAGACTTTGTGTTCCTAACGATTCTGACTTGAAGTATAGAATCATGGTGGAGGCACACAACAATCCATCTTGGGAGTACTAAAATGTACCATGATCTTCGACATACATTTTGGTGGAGCAATATGAAGAGAGAGATCGCGGAGTTTATCTCAAGGTGTTTAACTTGTCAACGAGTAAAGGCGGAGCATCAAGTGCCAAAGGGTCCATTGCAACTACTTGAGATTTCGAAATGGAAGTGGGAACACATTACCATGGATTTCGTTACGGGTCTTCCTAAAGTTTCTCAAGGCATAGATGCGATTTGGGTTATTGTTGATAGATTTACCAAGTCTGCTCATTTCTTGCCTATATAAGAGACTTATTCCCTTGAACGTCTTGCTCGTATGTACGTGAATGAGATTGTGAGATTGCATGGCATGCCAGTATCCATAGTTTCAGATCGTGACCCAAGATTCACTTCACGATTTTGGGTTAGGTTGCAGAAAGCTATGGGCACGGATTTACGATTCAGTTCAGCATACCATCCTCAAACGGATGGGCAATCAGAAAGAACTATTCAAACTCTTGAAGATCTATTAAGACTCTGTGTCCTAGATTTCAAAAGGAGTTGGGATAAGTACCTACCATTGGTGGAATTCTCCTACAACAACAGTTATCAAGCAAGTGTAGGCATGGCTCCATTCGAGGCGTTGTATGGAAGAAAATGTCGTTCTCTAGTATGCTGGGATGAGGTGGGTGAAGCAACGTTGTTGGGACCAAAATTGGTACGTATAACTACAGAGAAAATCCAAATGATCCGAAAACGTATACAAACGGCATAGGATCGTCAAAAGAGTTATGAGGATCTTCATCGAAAGGACGTGGAATTTAATAGTGGGGATCATGTATTGTTACGTATTGCTCCATGGAAGGGAGTTACAAGATTTGGGGAAAGACGAAAGCTCAATCCAAGATTTGTTGGTCCATTTGAGATTCTTGACCGAATAGGAAATGAGGCCTATAGACTCGCATTACCTCCAAGCATATCTCATGTTCATAATATTTTTCACATATCTATGCTTCGTAAATATATGAAAAACCCGAACCATATAATTGAGTTAGAACCAGACGAGATAGCCGAAGATTTAACGTACGAGGAGGTACATGTTAAGATCTTGGATAGGAAAGAGCATGTCCTACGCACCAAGGTTATACCACAAGTTAAGGTTTTGTGGAGGAACCATGCTATTGAGGAAATGACCTAGGAGTTGGAATCAGAAATGAAAGTGAGATATCCTCACCTTTTCGAAACACTAGGTACGTACGTCAATTTCGAGGACGAAATTTCATAAGGAGGGGAGGTTGTAATACCCCAACTTATTATAAATAAAATCAAATTTCCTCTAATTATTATTTTGAATAATAGAGTGTTAATTTGATATAATACTTTGGTTATGAGTGAAATGTGCAAATTTTGCAAAATAAGTAAGTGGTTATAAAATATTCATTTTGTCGGGAAATATTCGTTTGGTCGTGGAATATTCTTGTTGTTGGAGAATATTCATACGACGGCGCAGTCATTTGTGGGCCCCATAACGAAAAACGGTCGGAAGAAGAAAATGACAAGTTTGAGTTTTTATAAATAACGGCGTAGTAGTTACCGTTAACACTGTTGGAATACCCGGTGGTTAAAATACAGTAATATGCGTGGGTGCACAGCAGCACACAGTATTGCATAGTATTGTTGAATTATTGATCCTTACATAAGAAGCTCAATAATTGTTACAGTAATTACTGTTCAATATTTTATTTTATTAGTTCAATAATTGTTGCGTTGATATTTTATATTATTGTTGTTTCAATAATTATCACTGCACAGTATCTCCATTATCAAATCAATAATTTATATTATTTGAAAAATATTATTAGATAGCATTATTGACAATGTCTAAGGAAGTTCTGTCTAAGGAGATGTTTGGTCACCTAATTGCGCGTCAGTAAGGAGAAATCCTTATCGGAAAGCCCCCTCTTTCTTGGGAACGACCTGGTTATCATAATTGTGATTCTGTAATATTATTTATAAATAATTAATTATTAATTTATATGATAAGGAAATATTTATTTTTATGTGGATATAAATGAAGGATTTAATTTTGAGGTGTTTTATCAATATTTTGTCAGAATGGAGGTTTTAAAAATCAAAACAGTGTTCTTAAAGCTCTATTGCGTGAGTTCTAATTTTAATCCGACCGTTGGATCGTTGTGATTTTTGGATATGTTATACATATATAAGTTGAGTATATGTCCACAAATTTTGAACTGTTAAAAATTAACGTATGATTTGTTATGAATTTTATGAGGTATTGAAAATCATCTATTTGTGAATTTCGGATATTTTTGGTTTGAAATTTGGAAAAACTTAAAGTTACAAAGTTGTAGAGAATTTGATTTCGTGTGGAATGGACATGAGATTCAAATTTTTATGATAAAAGGGCTATTTTATATGAATTATTGAAGTTACTGATTATTTAAAATATTTAAGAAATTTTTAGAATTGGTGGGCCCCACTTTTCGTTGGTGAGAAATGTGCTAAAATTTTATTTCAAAAGTGGTGGGCGGGAATAGTAGCAGGTAAAGCCATCAGGTAGCAGGTTAAGTCTGCTTCGGCGTTCTAACATTTTCCTATAAATAGAGTGCTGAGTTAAAATTGAAAATCACACCAGAAACAAGTTTTCGCTATATATATATTATCGAGCGTATTTTGTGAGTATTTAGATACTTTGAGAGTTGCTATTTAGTGCAAGTTTTCTTCAGCGTCATATCCGATATTCCGGTCAGAAATACTGTATTTTGAGGTAAGGGATGTTATTTTTTTTGTAAATGATATTATTTCTTTCAATATCATTATGTCGAAATATTGGTCTGAATTTTTTTTATTAAATTTGAAACTTTTTGTGTCGGAGTTACTATTCACGTATACGGCACTATTCACGAATACGGCACTATTCACGAATACGGCACTATTCACCAAAAAATAAAATTTTATCTTCTTTGTCCAAGATGTCTATTATGGTTACTATCTTTGATTGTATCCATGTTTTGATCGTCATTCTTGAATTTTTCTCCATTATATTTTATTATGGAGTATTTTTAAACTTGAATTATCTAAAGTATGAATCTTTAAACTTTGTCCTTTTATCGTACTGGATTCGTTCTCTAAAATATTTTTCATCATCCTCAGTCCTTAATGGTGATATTTGATGAATATCTTTGGCCTGTAGTTCAAAGATGAATGATTACCTGATAAATATCTTTGGCCCGTAGTGCAAAGATGAACAGGTGTTAAGATGAGCATGACCAACTGGTGATACAAATGAATATATTTGGCCCGTAGTGCAAAGATAAATATTTGATTCAAGATGTATATTGATTGATGTTACAGGGATAAAATATTGATGATGGACTTTTAAATTCATAGATGATAGTAGATTTTATTCTCTACTTAACTCTTCTAATGAATTATTATTTTCGCTGCAGTTGTTGATCTAAAACTTATTATCTATTATATTCTATCAGATTTTTTCCCTGTTGAAGACTAATGATAATTTGTTGTATATTATCTTAGTCATAATATTCTTTACTGGGCTAGTTGAGCTCACTCTTTTCTTTTTTGTTCTATTTTTCTTCTCAGGAGGTGAGAATATAGCAGGAACTAGTCAGGGTATGGAGTGATGGTTGTAGAAAGTTATTTTAGCAGTCCTCACTATTTTTATAAAATAGTGTATCAATAATTGTAATGAGGACTCCTTTTGAGTTTTAATACTGTCTATTAGATAATATTTGTATTTAAACTCACAGTTTATGTGTTGTCGTATTTTGCACGACAATTGTAGTAATAAAGTTGTATTTATTTATGTACCATGTATTTGGCGACTCAGAATGGGTGATGTATACCTATTTTGGGGGCGTCACATAACTTTTACCACATCATTTGTCTGTAACATTACATGCCATGATTATACCAATACACAATTCTTAGTCATAATCATATCAATCATTATATCAATCAACAGTCTATCTATGCACTACGGGCCAAAGATGACTTTCACCACAATATAAGTATGAGGATAATGACAATGATATAAGGAATCAATCAAGTGAGATCAAAGATAAATATTATAGGTTTATAATTTAATTTATCCATAGTTCAAGAATGTTCAAATTGTCAATATGATAATTAATTGTAGAGTAAAACTCGATAATGATATTCATGTATCAAAAATAATTTAGACAGAAAAGAAATCAATTTTGTCGTGAATAGTACTCTGAGTGAATAGTACCACTTGAATATTATCCTGAGTGAATAGTATCCTGTGAATATTACCCCGAGTGAATAGTACCCGAGTGAATAGTATCCTGTGAATATTATCCCGACTGAATAGTATCCCGTGAATAACACCTCGAGTGAATAGTACCTGAGTGAATACTCCTCGTGAATCGTACCCCGAATGAAAATATTAAAATTTAATAAGAAAGTTCAGACCAATATTCCAATGAAACGATACTAGATGAAGCGCAAAATTTAAGGATATTCTACTAATTTCAGGGATTATAGAAGTAATACTTACCATAGTAAGTTTAGATTTAAGAATATGAAAAGAAATAATATACGAAACTACAAATGGATTTTCACCCGTCATTCGGTAATCCACGTAGACAGATCTTTTCCACAAATAAAGAATGAATACGAAGGATAATACCCCTTACGATTACGAAAAGTAATATACCTTACAAAAATAACATCTCTTACAATACGAAAGAAAGAATACCCCTTACGAATACGAAAAGTAATATCCCTTACTATACGAAAAATAACATCCCTTACTATACAAAAAATAACATCCCTTACGAATACGAAAAATAATATTCCTTACCATACGAAAAATAATATCCCTTACCTTAGTAGGAGATTGGATACTGCAATAGCGAAGTAGCAAAATACTCTTCTTTCTTTCTATTGTTTCTCTTGTGAGTCTTAGTGAATTAGTGAAAATGAAAGAAAAAATAAGTTTCTATTTATGGGAGAATGGACTAAAGAGTAACTGATTCACGGACGGTCCATAATGATTTACTATTAAAATAACAACCGATGATCTATATTGATTTACTATTATAACCACAACCGACAGTCCAGATTGATTTACTATTAAAATCACAACCGATGGTTCAGATTGATTTACTATTAAAATCACAAGTGACGGTTTGAAAAAATTAGTACATCTCCCCATGGAATAATAAGTCAAACTTACAACAAACGCCTCATGACAAACCCCTCTATTTATATAAAAAATTTTGAATAAATATTTACCACAAACCACTTATCTTCAATAAACATATTTTTAATCTTTTAACAATTATTCATCATTAATATTATAACTAACAATATTGACAACCAGATCATTCCTAGAAAAAAGGGGGCTTTCAGATAAGAATTTCTCCTTATTGGCGCGCAATTAAATAACCTAACTCTTTTTCTCGACAGAACTTTTTAGACATTGTAAATAATGCAAGTAATAATATGAATAAATGCGTTGTCTCAATTATTGATTTAAAAATATAAAATATTATGCAGATGATACTGTAAAAATAATTGAATCAATAATATGAGATACTATGCAGCAACTACTATTACAATAATTGAATAAAATTGAGTAATTTCTTACGTAAACATCAATAATCAGAGATACTGTGCAACAACGCATATTACTGTACTTTTATCACCGGATATTTTAACAGTTTAACGGTAAAAGTTTTGCCGTTATTTTTATAAAAAGATTATTTATGTCGCTTTCTTTATTCGACAGTTATTCTGTTGTGGGGTCCACCAATAATTGTGTCATCGTACGAATATTTTTCGACAAAAAAAATATTTTCCGACCAAACGAATATTTTCCGACACAATGAATATTTTATACTCCCTCTGTCCCAAATTATCTGCTGTTTTAGTAAAAAAAATTTATCCCACAATATCTGCTTTTTCAAGATTTCAATGCATTTTTTTCCTTTATTTTCCAAGTTTGCCCCTTTACCTAATAATTGATAGTCATTACTCTCATCCTCTCTTTACACATATATATGCACTCATACTTTCTCTGTCTACATGCTATTTGTCTATTTTATCCACTCATACTTTCTCTCTCTTCCTCTATCCACATATATATGTACTCATACTTTCTCTCTCTTTAGACTATTTGTCTATTTAATGCACTCATACTTTTTCTCTCTACATACTATTTCATGCACTCTTTTTTAAACACCTTTTTCATATTTTCACTAATAAGAGTATTTTAGTATTTTTATCACATATATTGGTATCTGTGTAGAACTCTAGAACAGCAGATAATTTGGGATGGAGGGAATATCATTTTGTTTACTTTGTAAAATTTTCACATATTACCCTTTAACCTTTTATCAATTTAACAATTTACTAAATAGAATAATAATTATAAGAAAATTGAATACTTTCATTTCATAAAATTCGGGGTCTTACAGCAGCGACAACGGCGCACAGATGGAGCAACGGCAGGAAAGCTCGAGATCTGGTAAAAAGAGGGACGTAATATATTTGTAAAGTGAGTTTGGTAAAAAGAGGGAAGTGACATGGCATGGACGAAAGTTTTTTTTTTTTTCAATTTCTCCGCTGATGTGGCGGAGCCAACTCACCCGGTCCCAACCCCGGTCACCAAATACATGTCGCCCCAGAATTATTGAAAGTAAATAAGTAATCTAATCGGAGTCCTTCTCCGGCTATAGTTTGAACCGGCCAGTCTAGTGACCGGTCCAATTTTTTTTTTTTTTGCATATCTTTCCAAGAAATATATAGTATTTATTTCCGCTGAAATTTTTACAAAAAAAAAAAGTAATTTAAACAGTACAAATACTATACATTTTTTGGGAGGGGACGGTAGAAACCAGTCAGTCTAGAATTATTGAATTTAATTGGGGACTTAAAAATTTCAGGATTTCAGTCTTAATCATCACATTAAGACATAATTAATAACAGTTTTATATTTTATATTTTGATCAAAAGTGTTTTAATTAAAAATAACAAAAAAATGTGAAATTAAATTTATGTTTTTTATTATATTCCTGATATGTTGATTATTGGAGGGAAGTTTTAGAAAAGTATCAGAAACATTTTTACCCAAATCAGTCTCTCCAGCTTTATACATGGGATTAGGGGAACTCATATTTTCGGAATAATTATTGATATTTTGCATGTGGAATCCATTTTTTAATCGTATATTAATATTAGTTTGGTTAAAAAATAGGTCTCACACGTAGAAATATTAAAAATTGTAGTGGAAATATTAAATTAATATTTTTATAACCGCTTTTGTTATTTTTGCACGTGAGACTCATATTTTTAACTAAATATAAAATTAATATTTCCATAATATTTTTTAATATTTTCACATATAAAACTTATTTTTTAATCAAATTAATATTAATATATAATTAAAATGTGAGTCTCACGTGCAAAAATATCAAAAATTACTGCAAACATATCAGTCCCCTGTGCATTAGAATATCTCTAACGTTCTTATCAAAAATAAAGATCCAGCTGTCCAAGAAACCAACAAAATGATTTAGCTTACTGATTTGAGATTCCTCCACAAACACACAATCCCCCTGCTAAGTACCGACTCCGTAACGACACCTCCTACTGCAAACCCAAACCACGTGTTTATTTATGAACCAACCTATTTGTTATTGTCAGTCCAGTATGTTTTAGTTTTAATAAAATAAATATAAAAAATTTAAATAAAGAAAAAATAAAAAGAACAAAATAATAATGTAATTAGATAGACAAGAAAAACGATAAAATCATTTGTGACAAAAAAGAGCGTTGCGCTTGCAACTTATAATTTAATTTTAATTAGCATTCCATAATATACGCGTTGCATGTTAAATTATATGAGATAAAAAATTGATGATATTAAATTTGAGACAAAAAATTCGAGACCTCTAGTATCATCTTTTATGTTATAAAATTATAATATATATGGATGTCTAGATTCATTCTTTCTATCTTTAATTGTAATGATTTTATAACTTCCATACCCCCTAAGTTTTGAAACTAATGACCTTTTGATTTTGAAACTTCCAAATATTTATATACATGTACTTATAAATAGAAGTATTGTCAAGAGGATGAAGGAGATATACAAATACAATGAGAATGCTCTTTCTTTTCTACTAATCATCATTGTTCTTAATTTTAGTAATATTTTATAACACGTTATCAGCACGAGTTTCTACCTAATTTTAGAAAGGAAGTTCTATCAACTTACCGTGAGTATTGTTTTATTACAATTAAATTTGATTATGTATATGTAGTACTATATGATAATATATTATTATACATACTAGTTGAGTACTTAAAATTGTTTGTAGTAAAATATTACTAGTACTGACTGGTATATTTATATATAGACATATTGATAACTCTTGGTAGTCCATATAAAATTGAAAGAAAGACCATAAATTACTGACCTATCACTCTCGAATGAAGACATTTTTTTGAAAACCAGACTTGTTTGTCAATGATTCTTTATTGTCAATTTGGATTATGATATGCTTGAACATGCATTCATATACTCCTAATTATTCAAAAGGCATTCATTATCATTGTAAGACTCCAACTTTTTATAAATAAAATTAAATTTTCTTTACTTATTATTTTGAAATAGTAAGGGGTTGATTTGATTAATATGGTTAGTTATGGGTAAAATGTGCAAATATTTTAAATAAGCAAGTGGTTATAAAATATTTATTATTTTCGGAGAATATTCGTTTGGTTGTGGAATATTCTTGCTGTCGACGAATATTCATACGTCGGCACAACTATTTGTGGGTCCGATAACGGAAAACTGTCAGATGAAGATAACGACAAGTATGAGTTTTTATAAATAACGACGTAGTTATTACCGTTAACACTGTTGGAATACCCGGTGGTTAAAATACAGTCATACGCGGTGTTGCACAGTAGCACACGGTATTGCAACAATTATTGATTCTTGTGTAAGAAGACATTACTCAATAATTATTACAATAATTACTGTTCAATATTTTATTTTATTGATTCAATAGCTACGTTGATATTTTATATTATTGTTGTTTCAATAATTGACACTACACAATTTTTCCCATTATCAGATCAATAATTTATATTATTTGAATAATATTATTAGATAGTATTATTGGTAATGTCTAAGAAAGTTCTGTCTAGGAGATGTTATTTAATTGTGCGCCAGTAAGGAGAAATCTTTACCGGAAGGCCCCCTCTTTCCTGATAACGACATGACTGTCATTATTGTGATTCTGTAATATTATTTGTGAATAATTAATTATTGATTTATATGATAAGAAAAATATTTATTTTATGTGGATATAAATGAAAGAATTTTTAGAAAAGTGACAATTATTGAAAATTGATTATTTATCTTTTCTGATAAAATAATTCATTCAAATATATTATTATGTTACATTATAAATGTATAATGCGATAATATAATAATATAATAATGGTAATATTTTTACAATGAATGTGTGATACATGAATAAATGAAGAGGAAGAGTATTTTTGTTACAATAAATGCCTAAAATATGTTAAATATGTTGGTGGATTCTATTTTTGACTAAAATTTGATTATAGCCTGCAAAATTGTTGTATGTGGATTTCGATCATTTTTCGTTTGAAATTTGGAAATACTTTCTTCTATAAAGTTGTAGAGAATTAAATTTCCTATAAAATGGACATCAGATTCGAATTTTTTTGATAAAAGGACTATTTATTATGAATTATTGAAGTTCTGAAATATTGGATCTGAATTAATTTTGTTACAAAAAATATTTAAAACATGTTTTTCATTTTGGTGGGCCCCACTTGCATGTGGTAAATGCTTAATTCAGATTGTAAGGTGTGCGTAGGAAATTTAAATAAAAAAATTAATATTTTATTAAATTTTCTACTTTGGTGTTCTAAGCATTTTCTTATAAATAGGGTGCTTATGTTAGAATTGAAAATCACACTAGAATCTAAAGTTTTCTCTCTCTATATTTTCCAGCGTATTTTTGTGAGTATTTTGATACTTTGAGTGTTGCTAAACGGTGCATGTGAAGCCCCCAAAATAGGTATACATCACCCATTCTGAGTCGCTAAAAAAAATATGATACAGAAACAACCACAACTTTATTAATACAATTGCCGTGCAAAATACGACAACACATAAATTGTGAGTTAAAATACAAATATTATCTTCTAGACAATATCCACACTCAAATAAGTCCTCATTATAATTATTGATACACTATTTTATAAAATAGTGAGGACTATTATAACAAGTGCCTTGGAACATCATTCCACACCCTGACTACTTCCCGCTATATTCTCGCTTCTTGAGAAGAAAAATAGAACAAAAAGGAAAAAGGGTGAGCTCAACTAGCCCAGTAAAGAATATTATGACTAAGATAATATAGAACAAATTATCGTTAGTCCTCAACAGGGAAAAATATGATAGAATATAATTGACAATAAGTTTTAGATCAACAACTGCAGCAGAAACAACAATCCATTAGAAGAGTCAAGTAGAGAATGAATTCTACTATCTTCTAAGATTTAAAAGTCCATCATCAATATTTTATCCCTCTAACATCAATCAATATACATCTTGAATCAAATATTCATCTTTGCACTACAGGTCAAAGATATTCATGTGTATCACCAGTTGGTCATGTTCATCTCAACACCTGTTCATTTTTGCACTACGGGCTAAAGATATTCATCAGTTCATCATTCATCTTTGCACTACAGGCCAAAAATATTCAGTAATATCATCATTTAGGACTGAGAATGATGAAAATATTTTAAAAAAAACGAATCCAGTGAGATAAAAGAACAATGATTAAGGATTCGTATTTTAGTTCATCCATGTGCAAAAATACTCCATAATAAACCATAGTGGAGCAAAATTTAAGAATGAAGATCAAAACATGGATACAATCAAAGCTAGTAACCATAATAAATAACTTGGACAAGAAAAGAAAATTTTAATTTTTTTGTGAATAGTGTCGTATACATGAATAGTAACCCCGACACAAAAAGACAAAAATTTTACAAGAAAAATCTTACCAATATTCTGGTATAATGATATTAAAAGAAATAACATCATTTACGAAAAAAAATAACATCCCTTACCTCAAAAGGATAGTGCTTCTGATTGGAATATTGGATATAATGCTAAAAAAAACTTGCACCGTATAGTAACACTCAAAGTATCAAAATACTCACAAAAATACACTCGATAATATAGAGAGAGAAAACTTCAGATTCTTGTGTGATTTTCAATTCTAACCTAAGAACACTATTTATAAAAAAATACTTAGAACACCAAAGCAGAAAATTTAATAAAATAATATATTTATAAAAAAAATTCACGCCCACCACTTGACAATCTGAATTCAGCCACCAGTGGGGCCCATAATATAGGAAAAAAAATGTTTTTCTAAATAAAAATATTTAAAACTCCAAAAATCAATTATTCTAGAACTTCAATAATTCATAATAAGTAGCCCTTTTATCAGAAAAATTCAAATCTTATGTCCAGTCCATAGGAAATCTAATTCTCTACAACTTTGTAGCTTTAAATTTTTTCAAATTCTAAACAGAAATTGACTGAAATCCACATACGGACGATTTTGCAGGCTATAATCAAATTTCAGTCACAAATGGGGTCCACCAACATGTTTAACATGTTTTTAGCATTTATTATAACAAAAATACTCTTCCTCCTCATTTATTCATATATCACACATTCATTGTATACATATCTCCATTATTATATTATTGTAATATAATAATATATTTAAATGAATTATTTTATCAGAAAATATAAAATATCAATTTTCAACAGTTGTCACTCTTCTAAATATTCCTCTATTTATATCCACATAAATAAATATTTTACTTTTCATATAAATCAATAATTAATTATTCACAAATAATATTATAGAATCACAATAATGACAACCAGGTCGTTCTCAGGAAAAAGGGGGCCTTCCGGTAAGGATTTCTCCTTGCTGGCGTGCAATTAAATAACCTCTCCTAGATAGAACTTCCTTAGACATTGTCAATAATGCTATCTAATAATATTATTCAATTAATATGAATTATTGATATGATAATGAGAAATACTGTGTAGTGACAATTATTGAAACAACAATAATATAAAATATCAACGTAGCAATTATTGAATCAATAAAATAAAATATTGAACAGTAAATACTGTAATAATTATTGAGTAGTGCCTTCTTACGTAAGAATTAATAATTGGTGCAATACCGTGTGCTACTGTGCAACACTGTGTATTACTGTGTTTTAACCACCGGATATTCCAACAGTGTTAATGGTAACAACTACACCGTTATTTATAAAAACTCATACTTGTCGTTTTCTTCATCAAATCGCTTTCCGTTATGGGGCTCACACAAGGTTGCGTCGTCGTACGAATATTCCCCGACAACAAGAATATTCCACGACCAAACGAATATTTCTCGACAACAATGAATATATTATAACCACTTGTTTATTTAAAATATTTGCGCATATTGTCCATAACTAACCACATTAATCAAATCAGCCCTTACTATTTCGAAATAATAAATAGAGGAAATTCAATTTCATTTATTAAAAGTTGGGGTCTTACAACCTTCCCTCCTTATGAAATTTCGTCCTCGAAATTGACATACGTACCTGGTGTTTCGAAAAGGTGAGGATATCTCGCTTTCATTTCTGTTTTCAACTCCCAGGTCATTTCCTCAATAGCATGGTTCCTCCACAAAACTTTGACTTGTGGAATAACCTTTGTGCATAGGACATGCTCTTTCCTATCCAATATCTTGACAGGTACCTCCTCGTATTTTAAGTGTAATACCCGCGAATTTTCATACATTATAAAATTGAGAATAAAGATTGGTTGTATATTTATTTGAATATAAATATATATAGTATTGGCATGAGTGTGGAAATTAATTTAATTTACTAAGTATGTGATAATTAAGCAATGTAGCAAAAGTGATGAGAAGCTTAGTTTAAACTTGTGAAATTATGCCTAGTGTGGCAAAGTGGTGAAATGAGAAAGTAATAATTTAATTAATGATGAAATGGATTAAATAAATTAGTTATATTAACAGATAAATAATGTCATTGACTAATTGCTATTCATTAATTATCATGAAAAATAGCATGTAAGGAGAAATATTATATAATAAGGTTTTTCATTCAATATAAGATGAGGTGTGACATTGGAATTGTAACGACCCCAAAATTCATACAATTAAATTCTCGATTTCAGTCGTTAATAATACATTCATACTCAAATTTACATCATTAAATGATAATACAACCACTTAAATTTTGGAGAATAATTAAAATTTTCTATTACAAACTATTTTCGTTCCCAAAACCTTCAACCTTTACATCTAAAATCTCAAAATCATTTTCATACTATAATAGTTTACATTGCGAAATGGTATTACAACTCAACATTAATACATCATTCGGAACTTTAAACATGGTTCAAATAATAATAACACAACTAATGTGTATAACTCTTCAAGTATCACATCTGGTTCATATCTTTCAAGTAACACATAACTTTACCTTGAAATCTTAACCTGCAAAAATGGTTATTTGCAAGGTTGAGCTCGACAGCCCAGCAGAATCTGACAGTTTTCATGCATTACATATCACATAATAACATGCTCAATATATAACATACATGCGGCAGTTCATATAACAAATATAAAGATTGAGTTCCTTACTCAATCAGCATGCTTTACTCAATCAACGTAGTCATAAGTTGACTTTAATATTTCATACATTCAACAAATATATAACACATCATACATTTTGCAATAACAATTTAAAACAGTTAATCATTATGTTCACATAGCAAATAGGAACCGAAAGACTTGCCTTGATCGTAGATTACCAATTACCGAAAAATAGCTTAAATGCTTTGCATACATCCTACAACAGTTTAAAGGTTCATATTCACATGCATTAGTTACACATCTAACGACACCATAATGACTCTTAGTCTTAATCTTTTATAACTTGCGTCTTCTTGAAACTTAACACGTATTTTCAGGTATTTACTCCTCTGCGTATGACACTTATCATTACATAATCCCACTTTGTGTTTCTTTATACTTCTTTCGAAACCGACACTTAACGTTCATTAAAGTCGTCATAGATTCCCTTACCACATATTAGATGTATTACTCTTGTTAACAACAACTAGGTTATTTAACCTCTGTCTTATATCTCGTTACACTTCTCTTACCATTAACAATTAATTGTTCTATCATATATTAGATTAACTAATCAAGTTATCATTCAAATCATTCTTTCAACTTATATCTTTCTATAAATCAACATAAACCTTATCATTAATCTTTAACTTTTGAAAACATCACATTTGGTTTTATTACATAACTTACTCAAGTGACAACTAAAATCTCCATATTTTTGATATTATATCATACTACAATATGTTATTATAGTCCACATTATGTCTTGAACATCATTAACATGCTTGCCAAATTAGATTAAGTCCATTAGTCATGTCCTACAAATAGGCAGACTTCACTGTCTCAGACCAGGGTATGGCGCAACTGCGCCATACTTAACCTTGGGACCGGCGCAGCTGCGCTGTTTCTGGCTTTCGCACCGACGCAGCTGCGCCAGTGCACAGACAGAACCAAAAAGGCTGTGAACAGTTGCTGACTTTAGCCCAACTAACACGAATTTCACCCACCAAACAATGATATTAGCATATACAATTGGTATAAAACTATTACAAACATGTTTGCCAACATATTCAACCAATTAGAACAATTTAGCAATAACTTACGCTAGTTTAATTTCTTAAATTCCATATTTTCATACAAAAACACCATTTTTGACATCCTTTACGAAAATCATCACCGTAATCTCAGTTTTATACCAAATCTCTTCGTTCAAACTACGTTCTTTTCGTTTCTTAACGAACTAACATAATCAAGCCTCAATTTGTAGATTAACATACGAATTGACCACTAAAATTGGTACTTTTACAAGCCATATGAAAATATACATAAAACATACACTATTAATTATCTTTCTTACTTTTAACTGTAATTAGTATGCAATTTCTTGTTTATATACAAACTAAAACCTCACCAACATGAATAATCACCACAATACATTTGTATAGCAACAATTCAAAAATATGGAATTCACAGAGTTGAAGCTTCATGCCGTAAAACTCATATATACATTTATATACATAAAATATAAAAATCATAGAGAAATGCCTTCTTATGCTTAAACAATTCTTGCTAACAACTGAAATTGCCTTGAAATTCTTAGGTTTTTCTCCAATACTCTCTCTATCCTCTCTCAAGTTCTCTGAAAACTTCTCCTCTTTGTGTCAATATAGGTTAACTATTACAATACGTAAAAACAAACTGATGGCCATCCATTATACGCACACTTATTAGAATATCCGTTACAAAATAAACGTATAAGTTATATATATATATACTTATTATTTAATTTAATTTATTTATATTATTTACAAATTCAAAAATTAAAAATCCAAAAGCCATAAGGCTTTGTTTGGCAAAACCCTTTAAATATTAAAAACTTAATATTTTAAGCCTTGTTGTAAAAAAAAACTAAATTAAACTCCATTAATTTATTTTAATAAACAATTTTAGTTTAAAATTTGTAATCACATATTATTTATTTGGATTTTCATATCCAATAATAATCAAATAAATTAATTACACATACTATATTTAAAATAAATATTCCACTTAAACAAATATCACAAAATTATAATCTTATTATAATTTTATTTAATAATTTAATATACCACTTTAAATTATTAATTAATAATATAACATCTCATGTTATATTACAACTCTCTAAATTATAAATTAATTTAACTTAGAATATTATCTAGTTATAAATATTTACTAATAATAACCACATAAATAAAATATTTATTTCATTTAATAAATATTTTAAATTACAATTACTAAAATATTGGATTGTCACATTCTTCCCTCCTTACAAAGATTCTGTCCACAGAATCGAAAATACATGTTAAACAAATAACTTAGGTACTATTAAACCACATTTTCCCAATATATGAATATATTTTTTCCTTCACACCAGATCACATATTTCAAAATATACAGCACATACATATACATACTCAAATTCAAAAAATCTCATAATAAGAATTTTAATTATTAAATTCCAATTTTAATAACTTCTAAAAATTCGGGTTGTCACATCCTTCCCTCCTTATAAGGATTCCGTCCTCGGAATCACCGAAACCCTATCTTACTCAGGTTTTCATCAAATCTCTTCGTTGAATAACTTCAATACTTTACCTTAATATAGGTTTTATATTCCCTACTCCCACCATTCTTGATAATAACTTCTTGTAAATTTTATTTCATAACCTTTACTTAAACTCAATTATATTTGAGTATTACATATTTTTTGACCCGCTCATTATTTTTCTTTTAGGTTCGTTATCATAAACACTCAGGATATTACATTCACCCATTCTTCTAAGAATTTCGTCCTCGAAATTTTATCTATTAATCCTTATTCATTCAATCTATCAAAATAGATTTTACGTTAATACTTTATTCATTCACTGGTTTTTATAACCACTTTCTTTCCACAAAGATCATTATACAATTATTAACTTTTCTATTAAAAGTTTTACAAATTTCTTTGATAACTCATCCCCTTCTCATTTCAAAATTTCTTTTCTCACTTATTCAATAAATTCATCATTCAGTGTCGCATTCTACGACTTACTTCTTTCTAAGGAATACTTTCCTTTTTCACTTCCATCTTGCAGAATAACAAGAATCTTCCACAATTGTTCAATAATTGGGAAGTAGTATGAATAACTCAAGAATTTAAAACCAAGTCATGCTGAGGGGTCACAAGACTGTGAACTCTATTCTAGGTTTACTAGTGCTTCAACTCAATCCTTCACACTGCAAACCAGAGTGTTTATCAATCACAAAGACTGAAAACACCCTCCTCACGTACACTAGGTGGCCAGCTTATTGTACTACTATGTTGGGCCGCAACGTAGTGTTTTGTGACGACTATATGTGTTACGCTCGGAACCATTGTCCCCGAAAACATATCCCCTTATAGGGTTGTTCACCTCAGCTTTTCCAACATCTGAACCCCGCTCCAAAATAATTTGGTTTGGCATAACTTTTCAATAAACGCTTGAATTTCATGAACATCTTTCAATAATCATCTAGCTGAATCAAATAGCATAGACTTCTACAACAATTCAGACATCAATCGAAATATACATATCCATATATATATATATATATATATATATATATATATATATATATATATATTCTCATAACTTAAAGAAATCTCAAAAATCTTTTTATGAAGTCATGATACCGCACTGTATTTATAGTCCGTTTGAGGATTCCGTCATTTGGTGATTTTGTCATACTACATCATACCTTAGTGGGCTGACGATCCTTAGATTACATCCAACACTAAGTAATACTGCATTTATGACTCCATCGTTTTTATCATCTCTGCACCAGGTTCCATGATACATTGATAATATATAAAAATACATTTTGATATATTTCAAATCATTTTTGTCTAGCCGAAGCAATTAGCATAGACATACAAATAATGGTATTGTTTTTAAAACTCATTGGTTTCATCATTTGATCCAAAGTTTTTCAAGAAAATAGAAGTGCAAACATCAGCACGAAGTTAATAAATTTCGAAAGTCTAGCATAGCTAGTAGATTTAGAATATCCAGGTATCCATCAACTTCAATCTTTACTTCATTACTTCATTACTTAACCATTCTATCAGTCTTCAACTTCATCAATGCTCTCTTATACTATAACCGTTTTCTACCCAATATAGTTCATTAAACTTACTGCACATTGGAAATTCAGGAATTTGCCACAATAATATGAGTTTAAGAACTTATCCTAGTCAGACCGTAGGCGTCCATTCACTGAGGGGTTCAAAATATACCATATTATTGTGAGTCACGAACTTACCATATGCACTAGTTTGAAGAACCGCACCTAATCCTAATAATATCTGACTAATCTTGATAGTTTCTAACTATCAAATATACACATGAGAGAAGAATCACCTTTTTGCCACATATACATTGATAGTGCAACACCAACATTCCAATGATTATCAATGTGATAAACTAAGTGCAAGAAAAAAACCTAGCCCATACAAAGGTTTGTACAACTCAGCCATCACATGAGTCCTCAATTGAAATCCCACCTAACTCTATCTTACTATTACCAACTTACTCATAACTTGCTCAATACGAATTTCTCGTATCACATCATTTATAACTTGCATCTTCTTGAAACTTAACACATATTTTCAGGTATTTACTCCTCTGCGTATGACACTTATCATTACATAATCCCATTTTGTGTTTCTTTATACTTCTTTCGAAACTGACACTTAACGTTCATTAAAGTTGTCATAGATTCCCTTACCACATATTAGATGTATTACTCTTGTTAACAACAACTAGGTTATTTAACCTCCGCCTTATATCTCATTACACTTCTCTTACCATTGACAATTAAGTGTTCTATCATATATTAGATTAACTAATCAAGTTATCATTCAAATCGTTCTTTCAACTTATATCTCTCTATAAACCAACATAAACCTTATCATTAATCTTTAACTTTTGAAAACATTACATTTGGTTTCATTACATAACTTACTCAAGTGACAACTAAAATCTCCATATTTTGATATTATATCATACTACAATCTGTTATTATAGTCCACATTATGTCTTGAACATCATTAACATGCTTGCCAAACTAGATTAAGTCCATTAGTCATGTCCTAAAAATAGGTAGACTTCACTGTCTCAGACTAGGGTATGGCGCAGCTACGCCATACTTAAGCCTGGGACCGGCGCAGCTGCGCTGTTTCTGGCTTTGGCATCGGTGCAGCTGCGCCAGTGCACAAACAGAACCAGAAAGGCTGTGAACAGTAGCCGACTTTAGCCCAACTAACACGAATTTCACCCACCAAATAGTGATATTAACACATACAATTGGTATAAAACTATTACAAACATGTTTGCCAATATATTCAACTAATTAGAACAATTTAGCAACAACTTAAGCTAGTTTAATTTCTTAAATTCCATATTTTCATACAAAAACACCATTTTTGACATCCTTTACGAAAATCATCACTGTAATCTCAGTTTTATACCAAATCTCTTCGTTCAAACTGCGTTCTCTTCGTTTCTTAACGAACTAACATAATCAAGCCTCAATTTGTAGATTAACATACGAATTGACCACTAAAATTAGTACTTTTACAAGCCATATGAAAATATACATAAAACATACATTGTTAATTATCTTTCCTACTTTTAACTGTAATTTTGGTATCTGTATCTCTCTCGATCCTGCCCTCCTTTGGTATCAGAGCCATGTTTAATTTATTGTCATATTAATAAATATATTACTTATAAATTATGCATATATGGTCACTTTGAAAAATGACTGATTTTTCTCCTTCATCTGTGACAACTGTAGCTAATGCACCAGCTTCTACTTTAGAAGCAACTGAACTTATTGCCTATTAGGATGTAAAGGAAGCCTTAGATAAATGGACCATTCCTAAAATCAAACCAGAAACAATTTACAAAATTGGAACCTTTGATTTTATTAGTAAAAGAATTATCAAAAATTTTGAGCATGCTGTTTCTTTACAGAATAATGATGAAATTCTATATTTATTGCATGTTGAAGATTTATATCCTTTTTTGCAAATATATAAATATGTTCATATAGGACTTGTCCAAGTAGCCTTTAAACCCTTGACGTTACTTGGCCAAAACACCAGTATTCAGTGCACCCTCCGAGATGGTAGGTGTCTTAACTGGAAAGCCTCTCTTATGGGAGCTATTGAAACTTGTCTTGCTCATGGACCAGTTTATTTTAATATTTACCCGAATTTAAGTGTAGCCTTAACTGATAATAATTTGTCAAAAATATTAGAAATGAGAATTATATCTCATGGTTATGAGTATCTACCAGGATCTCCTCCTTTTGCCATCTTATTCCGTATTCATCTTAAAGTTTTAACTACTTTAAACCCTTACATCCGTAAGCAAAGCCAACAAGGACATACTATTCTAATAGACACTAATCTTTTTAGTAGTCAAGTGGCTATTCCCAGAATGATTCCTTGGGAAGAAATTACTTTCCCAAAACAGTGGCAGATTACTAACGCTGTTCCTACCAGACCTATAATTAGACAATCCATAGAAGATGTTATCCAAACCAGTAATGAAAATGTTTATTTAAAATATCAGAGACCTTTTACCAGAAGTCGATCTATTAATAATGTTTCTTATAATGTTGATTTTCCTTAATCATCCAGACAATCTGTGTCTGATCCCTTAGAATCTGTCTATCAAGAATCTAAGAATCCCAGTAATGAGTCTGTAAAAAATGAAGACTTAATTAGAGGAATTCATATTTCTGAAAATCAAATACCACATGGTATTTATGAAACAAATACTCCTCCTAACAGAAGACCTTATAGTCCAACTGCAAGCGATATGAATTTTGAATGTTAATGGATTTTTCTCCCAATAGTAAAATTCGTCAATGTTTAAATCAGGAATTTATGCAGGAAAAATATCAGAATTTTAGAAATTGGTATTTTTAAAATCATGATAATAATAAATTAGTAGAAATTAAGACCAATTATTATACTTATCTAAATAAGAATTAGTGTATTATATCTTTTGCTAAATGGTATTATGATTTTGTTTTAAAGTCTGAATTTTACACTGAAAGTCAACTGAATGTTTTAACTGGAATCCAAAAGGACTGAATTACCACAAGCGAAAATATAATCCAATCCATTCATCCGCCTCCTAAGTCCCTTGAACTTAGTTCAGGAAATGAAAACTTAAAACCCTTAGTCATCAATCCGTATGTTGATATTTCAGAAATACCCCATCAACAGGAAGAGGTTAAAATAAAAGATATTTTACCCTTTTCTAAACAGAATAATCATACTAATCTATTCTTTCAAACTGTAGGAAAACAGTTAACTAGAATTGAAGAACAAATTCATGGTATTCATGAAAATTGCCAAGTTGTTCCTCACAAACTTGATCTCCGACTAGTAACTATAAAACCGCCATTAGAAGTTAGTAATTTTAAAATGAAATCTTCTAAATCTAATAATGAGTTTATAGATAATCTTTTAAATAAAATAAAAGATTTAAACCTTACAACTACACCTGCTTCCACTTCCCAGATTAATGTGATATCTGGAAACTCATCTCATACCAGTAATAATAATACCGATAGTGATACCGATAGCCCTGCTATATCTCCTAGCCACCTTTTAGAAATCCAAAATAACTTTCAGGAGATGCAGAGTGTCAATAAAGCCACTTATAGTAAAAAACCTATAAATCGTATGGCTTTAACCGGACCTAGTAGGTACTACTACCCTAGACCTACTCCCCAGGATATTTTGTATGAAGAAGACTTTCTTCATTCTCAGAAATCTTATCATGGAAAAACCATTTATGAATGGAATATTGATGGTAAGACATAATATCAGATTTTTGAAACTATCCATCATATCATGATGTATGCAACTGTCTGCAAATAGAATGACAATACTGATCATCAGATTTGTCGTTTCTTAGTAAATGAATTTACAGGCATCCTTAAAGGATGGTGGGACAATGCACTTACTGTTATCCAAAGAACCAAAATTCTTTAGTCCTACAAAGAAGAGATTGATCCTATTACCAGCCTTCTTACACGAAGAGAAGATGCTTGTTATACCCTTGTTCAAGCTATCCTTCATCATTTTGTAGGACCTGGTCAAATGAATACTGACAGAAGTAGAGAACTTCTACAGATCCTTCGTTGTCCATCCTTAACCCATTTTAGATGGTACAAGGATGTCATTTTAATTAAAGTTACGCAAAGACTAGAAGCTAACAGTGAACATTGGAAAGCCAAGTTTATTGATGGCCTTTCCACTTTCTTTGCTGAAAAAGTCCGTCAAAAATTAAGAGATAAGCATGACCGCATGAGTATCCCTTATGACCAGTATTCCTATGGCCATCTCATTTCAGTAATTATTGAAGAAGGTTTATCCTTATGTAATGACATGAAACTTCAATAATTAATGAAAAAATAGAATCTCACTAAAAGACATGAGATAGGAGAATTTTGCGATCAATTCTCTTATGATACAAAATTACAGTATCCTCACAAGCCTAAAAAACAACAAAGTTCTAAAACTTCTAGACCTCATCGAAAACGCTCTTTTAAAAAATCTTCTAATAACAAAACCCCTAAAAAAGCTTCCAAGAAGAGAAAGAGCAGTAATAAAAAAGATAAATCCAAAACTCAATGTTATAAATGCGGTAAAACAAGACACTTTGCTAATAAATGTAAATCCAAATTAAAGCAAAAGCTTAATGCTTTGTCCCTTGATGAGGATACCCAACAGCAGATTATTAATTGCTTAATAACCAGTAGTTCTGAGTCAAGCTCAGATAATGATCTTGTCGAAATTTATTCTGAATCTAATACTAATTCTGATAATGATCAGTGTCAAATGTGCACTGTTAATAACTATAACACAACTACTGAAGCCGATTATTGGAAAGCCATCATTGAGATGAATGGTTTAGATGTTGGGGGATCCAGCATCAATGTCTTAACTGATACCAAGAAGTCTCTCCTTGACTTAGCTGATAAAATCGCAGATCCCGAAATTAAATTAAAATATTTAGAAATCTGTTATAAAAATTAAAAACATGAGGAAATTCTTCCTATTGATCAGTATAGTATGCGTGAAGTTATGAGACGCATGAAAGATATTTCTACCTCTGATAAGCCTACTACCATTCAGGATCTTAAAACAGAAATAAATATTTTAAAATCTGAAATAAAGCAATTACAAAATACTAATATCATCATTTTCCATGATCTAAATAACATCAAACAACAGTTAAATAATAAGAAGGATGATTATGTTGCACCTTCCAAACCTGAATCTTCTGATACACCAGAATCTTCTGAACATTATTTAATGCTTATGAATCAAGTAGTTTTTCAGAAATGGTATATCCGAATTACTTTTGTCATTAAACCAGATTTTATTATTAAGGACGCCATTGCCTTGGTTGATAGTGGTGCTGATATGAACTGTATTCAGGAAGGATTAATTCCTACTAAGGACTTCCAGAAAACTACTCAATCCTTGACTAGTGCAAGCGGTAATACTTTGAATATTAAATACAAAATTCCTGAAGCCTTAATCTGTAATCAAGGTTTATGTTTACCTACCTCTTTTGTCCTTATCCGCAATATGAATCAAAGTATCATTTTGGGTACTCCCTTTTTGTGTCTTTTGATGCCTATTTCAATAATTGATACTTTAGGTATTCACACTACTCAAAATAACAGACATATTATTTTTGAATTCATAACAGAACCCTATACTAAAGAATTAAATCAAGTTAAGCATATGATTTATTCTAAGGAAAAACAGATAAATTTCATCCAAAAGGAAATAAAATTCCTTACTACTGAACAGAGAATTTTACAGCCTTCTTTACAGGGAAAAATAAAATTAATCCACAAGACTCTTCAGGTCGAAATCTGCAGTGATGTCCCGAATGCCTTCTGGAATAGGAAGAAACATATTATTTCTCTTCCTTATATCCCAAATTTCAATGAGAAAAATATCCCTACTAAATCTCGACCTAGTCAAATGAAGAAGGAAAATTTGCTCCTTTGCAAAACTGAAATTAAGTCTCTTCAACAGAAAAAATTGATAAAACCCAGTACTTCTCCTTGGAGTTGTACAACTTTTTATGTTAATAAAAATTCAGAAATTGAGCGAGGAACTCCCCGTCTTGTTATTAATTATAAACCACTGAATGAAGCCCTTCAATGGAATAGATATCCAATTCTGAATAAAAAGGACCTTCTTGACAGACTTCATGATGCCATTATTTTCTCTAAATTTGATATGAAATCAGGATTTTGGCAAATACAAATCAGAGAACATGATACTTATAAAACCGCTTTTACAGTACCCTTTGGTCATTACGAATGGAATGTCCTTCCATTTGGTGTCAAAAATGGACTTTCTGAGTTTCAACATATCATGAATGATATTTTTAATCCCTTTACTGAATTTATTATTTGTTATATTGATGATGTCTTAATTTTCTCTACATCCATTGAACAACACATTAAACATTTAAACATTTTTAAAAATGTTATCATAAAAAATGGTTTGGTAGTTTCTGCTCCTAAAATGATACTTTTCTAAACAAAAATCAGATTTCTTGGACATAATATTTTCAATGGAACTATTATTCCAATTGATAGATGTATTGAATTTGCATCTAAATTTCCGGATGAAATTAAAGATACCAATCAACTGCAAAGATTTTTGGGAAGTCTAATTTATATTAGAGACTATTACCCTAATCTTTCCCAGGATGCTGCTATTCTGTACACCCGGTTAAGAAAAAACCCTTTGCCTTGGACTATTGAGCATACTGATGCAGTAAAAAAGATCAAAACTAGAGATAAACAGCTACCTTGCCTTTCTTTACCCAATCCTGAATGGAAGAAGATTGTTCAAACTTATGCTTCTAATACAGGATATGGTGGTATTCTAAAACAATTTAATCCTAACAGTAAAAAAGAAGATCTTATCCGTTTTACTTCAGGAGTTTGGAAAGGACCTTCTTTGAATTATCCTACCATAAAGAAAGAATGTCTTTCCATTGTTAAATGTGTTTTAAAATTTCAACATGATCTTTTAAATCAGCACTTTTTAATTCAAGTTGATTGCTCAGCTGCAAAACAGATATTTAAAAAGGATGTTCAAAATCTAGCTTCTAAACAAATATTTGCCACATGGCAAAGCATTTTATCAGTATTTGACTTTGACATTGAATATATCAAAGGAAAATAGAATTCTTTACTAGATTTTCTAACCAGAGAATACTTATAGGAATGACCAGTAGAAGCCGTGGCCGCGGTCAAAGAGGTCGAGGCAGAGCGAATCTGTACTATACAGAATTTCCTACTCTGAATTCTCAGACCAGCAACTCTTGTACTTCTTCTAGCCAACCTATAGTAAAAGATGTTCTTCTATTACCAGAACAGTATATTCCAAACGTAAATATGGATGAAACAGTACTGATCATTGAATAGAATGATGAAAAATGGATGAAAGATCCATGGGAGATAAAGAGACGTTATTTAACGACTCAACAGTCTCCTCCCCGTTTTAATCAGTACCGTTATGTTTATGAACAGATTATCATCGAAACAGCATCTATGGACATTAAGCATACGCTTCATGATCCTACTAAGACAACTAGCCCAATTCAATACAGTAAAATAACTGTCAAGAGCATCATGCCTCTTGCCAATTGGGGTATCAATCCTCATACCACCCGTACTATTTAATCCAGTCATACAACACAAACCCGATACAGTTATTGGGATTATATCGATTCCTTTACCCAAGTATTCTATTACTAGAATCCTATCCACAACCATACTTGGTTTATCCGAATTTGTCCCGATGTCCTTAAAAACGAAATTCCCAACTGGTTTTTCGTTTGGTGGGATAAGATTGGTATCACCATTGAAACCTTACCAGAATCAGTTCAAGCAGCATTCAAAGAATGGCAAGTTGCTTATTCCCATATACCAGTAAATAGAGATTTATCCATGTCCAAATTATTTGCCCATTTTATAATCCGTTTTAGTATCCCTTGGATTTGGAAATGGGATTTCCAATGCGATTACCAGAATAAGATTCCCCGTCTTAAAAGGGTATTTTTTACTAAATGGTGGGATAAAGGTCTTAATCCGACGTTACCAGAATTCCTTAAAACCATAAAGAACCACACCCATGCTTGCCTTGATGTCATCCCTCAAAGCCTTCCTTCACCAGTACCAGTTAATCCTTTTGTTAAAATTCAGGCAGATTTAAAGCAAAAGTTTCCTAATCTCACTGAAACAGAATTAATAGTTAAAACCATGGATTACATGAAGACTCAATTCTTACAGTCCTTAGTCCCGGATGATGTTTCTATGAAAACAGTTAGCGATGAAAAATCTGAACAAGATGACAATCAATTTAGTGTCTTAGCCGGAGAAAGTCAAGAATCAGAGCCCACAATGGGAGACTTTTGGGATTCTCTCACCTCCATGATTTCTGAAAAGATGGAACATGACAAGAAAGGAAAAGGAAAAGCATAAAGCTATCCTCCAATAATCAGAAAAGTACAATTATAGTGTCTCCACTTTCCAAAAAGTTTAGCCAGCTGCTCTCCATTATCAGTAAAGGACCCCAGCTGTCCTCAATCATGCTCCACTCAACCGACAAGCTATCTCACGCCTTCCACCTTCCACGGCTGAGACTTAAAGAAGAAAAAGAAAGGACTATTGATTGACTCCACTGACAAGGACACGCCTGATCCTTTCTTATCTTCTCACTTGTATAAATTGGGATACCTCACCCTTTGTTGAGGCAGAACTTTTCTTTACATTTTATCTGTACTCTCCCTCTCTCTTTGTAAAATATTTGATATATATAAGTTTGAAGTTTAAATATCTGCAGAGCTCTACTTTAAGTTTAAATTATTTCTTCTATTAATATGTTTCCTTACTTGAGCTTTTAGATTACCATATCGAAAACAGTAATAATTATAAAACAGCATATCAAACTGCTACATATAACCATAATCGTTCTTATTTCTTAGAACAGTTTAACAAAACAGAACAGTTTATAGTTTTAACTAAAGAAGCCATACAGGAAGAAACCTGCAGGCTTGTAGTTTTGGGTAAACCCCCAAACCAACAGTAACTTTATGAGATCATATATGTAATAATTTATTTGATAATTATAGGAATTATTACAGGAATTATTATATAAGACTATATGATAAAAGAAAGCTTAACTTATGTGATTTATTATGTTGGGTGAAAAAGAGTCTTATGTGACCCCATGTTGAGTGTAGGGGTATTTAAATGTGTATTTTAAACTTATGAGAGAAAGTAACTTTGATTAAATAAATAATTAATAGTAAGTAATATTGGTACCTAATTAAATTATATCCTAGTATAGGGTAAATATTATTTGAAATAAATCAATGTACATGGAGTATATGATTTTATGTGTAGTATATGAGTGGGTGTATATGTATGCTCAATTGTGGACAAAGTGTTAAATAAACCTAAGTGTGCTAGTAGTAATACAAATGCTGAGTATTAGAATGTCCCAAATTGAGTGTCACTCTTTTCTTCTTCTTCACGTAATAGGCCATTGGCCTAGTCCCTCCTTACCAAACACAAAGCTAGCAAATTATAAGAAGGGGAGTGGCCTATATGGTACTCTTCTACCAAATCCTCCAAAACCATCAGCTTCTTCTCCATTCTAATGGTTTAATTCATTGAGTAAAGTTTAGATTTGTCACAAGCTTTCCTATAAATGGAGCCCTTCACATTTATAACCATTTTGCTAATTCTTTATTAAAACTTAAAGTGTGTGTGAGTGTGATTGGGTGGAGCTTATATAATCTGCAAAGTGAAGCTAGAGTAGTAATTCAACTCCACCAAAGGTAATATTCCTCTATATGTTCTTACATTCAAGTATTTGCAAAGTTCTTAGAAAAGTACAATAATACTTGTTTTGAGTTGAAAAGTTTATTGTTGAAGCATGCTAGAATGTGTAACTTGAAGCTAGACGTTGTTAATATGGTTAAATACGAAATCAACGAAAGTGAAACGAAGTAAATTGGTCAAGTAACGAATCAGTAATAAAGAGAATCGCTAAATGTGCTAAACTTTAGAAAAATGACAAAAATCTTGAATTGATCCTTGAATTTAATTATTTGTATGTTTGGAAGTGTTAGAAGCATGCTAGGGATGTTTCATAACAAGTTTATATCAATTGGACATCATTACAGTGTTGTTTAATGGTTTTTGGGTTGAAAATTTCTTGGAAGCTCGAAGCAGGGGATGCTTGTGATTATAAGACAACAGCCATGTCCGCCCCAGCGGGGGTCATGCTACATATGAAGCCCGCTCCGGCGGGGGGGGGGAGATGTTTGCAGGAGCCATGCCCCCCCCCCGGCGGGGGGTTTTATAGTGTTAAGGCCCGCCCTGGCGCGGGGGGGGGGGGTGTTGCAATGACTGACTTGGTTTGTTTGGTTTTGTTTGGATTGTTTGATGCAAGAAGTCTTAACTTCACTTAAATTCAAGAATATACATACTTCTTAAACATGTATCAATGAAAGTTGCAAGATGTTTTAGTTGGTTTAGAGTTGAATTATAACCTTTTGAAGGAAAATTTAAAAGACGAAAATCGTGTTTATAAAACCTTACGCCTTTTTGAATCTAACCTATTGAGCATATGTTTATAGCTTAGTTAGTCTTGTAAATACATATGAAATGTGGACTCAACATACCTTGCATGTATAGATTGTTAGACATGACATCTTAACATCCGAAAACCAATTGAGTTGAAAACTCTATGATTTATATTGTGAACTTTTGAACAATTAGGATAGGATGCTTATGCCTCTAGAGATAATCGACATGTTCACGTAACTAGTTAGACATTTTTATAAACTATGCAAGCATGTGTAGAAAGAAGTTGTTTGGCAATATCATGTGGTATAATGAATATTATGGCTAGTGGATTGATATAATGAACTTTTTTAACTTTGAAAGATGGAAATGTATGAGTAACTTTAATAAAGGGTTAAAACTAGCTTAAAGGTTCTTTAATATGTGAAACAACTTAAAAATAAGTAAAGTAAGGGATATTTTGCAAATACAAATAAAAGATGAGCATATGGTACTAAAGATTTTAAAGGTATAAATCAATGCGAGTTACGCATCTATGAGTTTAAATGTGTGTAGCCTATATGAATTTAGATATACGTGATGAAAGTATGCAAATATGTATATCAAGTGTGTGTGTCTAATGAATACCTATACATACATAAATAGGATAACATAGTTCATTGAGGTGATTTTACGCTATAAGTGGTAATCAACGCTAAAGGCAAGTCTCCTAACTCACATAACTTTGGATTTTGTGCTAGTTCTCTAACTTCATTTGGTTATCATATTGAATGTAAGTTTTCTAAATTATTTACATTGTATAATCCGAATTGTTGCCATACTTATATTAAGCAAATATCTATTACTATTCAGAAATCATTTGTATGCCTTAGCATTGTTATAAGCATTGGACTTATCGTTCATAAATGCATTATAAAAGTGGCTAAGCATTTGATTCGGCTAGACTATAATCATATGTTAAGAAAGCTATCCAAACCAATTGACTTGGTGCGGACTCTTGTAAATCTACTGAGATGAACAACCATCTTAAAAAGGGGAAATTTTATGTTGTCGGGGAACCGACGTGCGCACATAAGTATGATTAAATGTTATGCATAACGTAGGGTACTTTAGGCTGATCACCTGTTGTACTCGTTTATATTGGGTTTACAGTATAATACTGTTTATTCTAGTAAGAGTTCTTAGTCCTTAGTGACTGCTCAGTGTTCATTCAAAATAAACCTTGAAATATTATTGTTATCTTTCAGTCTATAGCATCATTTATTGAACACTCTTGACATTTCTTGATATCCTTGAACTATCATTTACTGTTATACCTTGGAAGATTCAAACGTCATAAATGCTTATTCTTATTGCTATATTACTTGCTGGGAAAACTTGTTGCTCATTCTTGCTTCCCTAAAAACATTACAGTTAAGGCAGAGCAAGGCGGTACATCGGGAAAGGAAAAGGGAAAGGGCAAGGCGAAAGAATAACTTAGTCCTTTAAGAGTAGAAATATTATTATTATTGTTATGCTTATTATGATGTACTAAGAATGATTAATTATGTTTAAGTTTAATCACTGGGTTATTGTAGTAATGGTTACGGTACCTTGGGACGCGGATATTTATATTATATCAATGTAAATTATTCTATCATTTCCGTTGTTGATAATTTTAGTGTGATATTAGATTTAGCGTGATGAACCAAATTCGAGATATGAGTGTCTGAATTTGGGGGCGTCACATTAAGTCTTCAGCTATCTCGTCTGGTTCTAACTCAATAATATGGTTCGAGTCTTTCATATATTTACGAAGCACATATATGTGAAAAACCACTACTACAAAACAGTAAATAGATAACGCGAAAAAAACGTTGTGATTTCAATCAGAAAAACGTCTTGATTAAGGGTGTTATCTATTTGACACCCTTACACAACGTTTTTAAAACGTTGTAGTTAGAAATATTATACAACATTTTTTAAGAAAAAAACGTTGTAGATTTATTTTTCATAAATTAGCAGATGCTTGAAAACGTTGTAGAAGGTATGATTCCACAACGTTTTCTGGCTAAAAAAGTTGTAGTTTAATTATTTATATAAATATACAACATTTTTAAAATGTTGTAGATAAAAAAAAAGAAAAAAAAAAGGTTGTAGTTCACCTACATTACCAATGCACCTGCAATATGATAATACCATGACATATAGCTAAAAGGTCTAAATTCTCATTTAAATTTAAAGCCAAAATGTATCAACCATTCAAAATACATCCCAATAATACCTTTCGTTTACAGTTTCAAATTACTACATCCACAAAATATATACCAAACTATCCATATATGCATATCAAATTCACTTTTCAATATAAATATATATAAATGAACATGTTATATAGCACTGTAGAAACTAGAAATGAATCTTATCATGAAAAGAAACATTTATGTCAATGTAAAAACAAAAAAAAATCAAATTTTGAGAAGACAAGAGAATCCTTTCCCTAGAGGCCTTAACACGAATCCGTTTACTCATTTCAGTGACAAGAGAAAGGCGATCAAGTGCAGCTTCATCAATTCCACCATCTGAGAAGGATGAACACATACAGGCAGAAATAGAGCCTTCAAAAGAAAACAATCAAGGCCAAACATTATATTTTTTCAAACCTGGTTGTATATGAACATGCTGGATAAGAGGACAGCTAAGGAAAATATCTGTGTGCTGTAAGTTCCCTGTCAAAAAATCCAAGAGAAGGAACTGAAGCACAATTATATAATACAATTCTTAAAAGAAAAAAGAAGCACCAGTAAAGTAGTGGACTGGGTGAAACTGAAATGGACAAATTTGTTAAATTGACATAAAAGAAGTATCATTCATCTGGCTTGGTTTCTGGAGGGGCCCATTCATCTGGAACTTTCATGAACTTCTCTATTTCATCAAACATGTTCACAGCAAATACGTGTGCCCTATCCAACTTGTATCCATTTGTCTTCTCCTTTGCAAGCTCTGCTTCCTATAACAGTAACCAACTAAATCAAATAGAAACAAAAGCACTACACAAGAAACAATGTGATAACCAAAAGATACCCAAAATTTACTAACAACATAAATGAAAAGAGAAATCTGGAACAACTAATACGTACAAGTGATGCAGCTGCATTTTGAACAAGACTATCTATTTCTGCTGACTTTCCTTTCTTCTTGTCAATGGAATGATGTTTCATTTCACTGTTACCAGAAGACCTCAAGTTTGGCTGACACGCAGTTTCAGCGACTTGAGATGACTCGATATTTTGGATCATATTGCAAGGTGAAAGATATGATCCTCCCAAATCAGTTTCGGATTGCATGGTCATTGTGATGCTTGGATTGTCATCAGCAGTGCAATTGCACTTGCATGAGGCGGGAACATATTTATCATAAGCTGTCAACTAGAACATCTACCATGCATTTTTTGTGTAAATGTGCTGGTATGGTGTTTGATTGCCACAAGTACTAATGGAAATAAATGATCCATAAAAGATCAAAGTCCAAATTCTATCTATCACCTGGAGCTTCTTCGCAAGATCCTCATGACTTTCCGATGCAGCTGATCTGCTAGCTGCTTCCTTGGCATTACTCAACCAGTGAGTAACTTTAGCCTGAAAAAGAACATTAATCAATAAATCTGGCATAAACAATGGAATGCCAATAATTTCATTATGGCATGTGTAACGAGTACAAATAGGAGTGCAATATACACATTTGTATATCTATCACAAGCTTTAGACTAAGGTAAGGCCAAGTTAATTTAACTTGATCTCTACAGACTTTGGAGGCAAGAAAATACTGATAATGGATTTTGTCCAAATACTAAGGTCACCAAGTTCACTGATTATATAAATCAACAGCGAAACACCAAGACAACTCAACTAAGTGGTCAAACCAATCACCCTCCACCAAAGGCCATAGTCAAGCACTAAGCCATAACAAATAAATCCTTAAATACAGCTTTATCATTGGAAAAAACTCCCAAGGTCAACAAGTTCATCAATTACACAAACCATCACTTGAGCCCACCCCTAGCCCTTCTTTTTCTTTTTCCACTCCAATCTCCCAATACTCAAGGCAAAGGAAGGAAAATAATCTCTAGAAGAATGAGAAAATAATAAAATATCTTGAAGAGAGGGAGATGTAAACAAGTTAACCATAAATACCATGCAACGATCACAAACTCGAACTTGTGGAGCATTCTCGTCAGTAGTCAGTGCAATTCTACCATGGGTACACTTGTCATAGAAAATGTCTCCACAATTTCTGCAGTGATGTTGAAAATTGGTGGAACAAACCATGGTTTATTGCTCGCCCAAAAGAAAATGATAGAAGTGCTAATTGCTCCATAAAACATTTATATTACCACCAAATAAAATTACAAACCATGCAGACGAGACATGCCTTCCTCACAAAAGCACTTAAATCAGTCCCACAAGATGTACACTTGGTCACCGCTTCATCTGGAACCTATAAAAATAAGCGCAATGCCAAAGAAGCAAACACTTTCAAGAGGATCTTTTCATTGCATCACAAAGGATTAAATTGATAAAGATACAAGGTAAAAATCAACTATTACCAAGCCTTTGAGGAAATAAGGCTTCATCATCCAACTGAGATTCAATCCAGTCCATCAAGTACTCAACATATTTTGGAGCTAAAACTTCAATAGGTTTCTTGATCTGTACACCATCTGCCCATCTATACTCATACCTGAAAATTAAAATTTACCATCTCCATAATATCAGGCGCTAAACACATTATAATCTTAAAACAGAAGAACTATTTGGGTAATAGCATAATATAGTCAAGTCAATGGTAGTATATCGATCAATTAACTTTTCCATTCAGCACTTGAAAACAGGAAAGGATTTTGCAGGAAAGTTCATGGTTCAAATTTATGTACCAAAGATAGCAATCATATCATCAAAACACAAAGAATTACAGAAATAATTAAAATGTGATAGTATCCTGGAGGCCTTCTTGTCCTCCGTATACATCGTAATTCCCTTTCTCATTTCTGAATCTTCTTTATCTAAAAAGAATGTGGCAATATCCATGTAGCATATAGAGTTGTGCCCATACTCATAAAATATCAGCCGACACAAATGTCAAGACAAGCCAAATGATAATGAATAAATTAGAAGCTGCTACACTCAATCATATGGAACCAGTTTACAAGTGAATAAGAACAAACCTTATATAATCACTGGTCCTTTTGTAAAGACCACGACCAACAAAATATCGCTCCTGGTAATGTCAAAGAAATTAATAGGTTGTATACTGCTTAAAGCATTAGAACAAATACATCCAGTAAGTAAAATTAATGATAACTACCTGATAAATCCACTTAAAAAATTGAAAGAATGACTGATTAGACATTTCGAAAAGAGCATGACATGCAGGAAATTTGAGCAACATGGCAAAAACCAACTATCTGTATGAATATCGGTAAAATCTAGAGCCTTGTATGGAACAACTACTTGTATGAATATCGGTAAAGTAAATGTCATCTACCAAACTCAACTCAACAATACTTTATCCCACAATTATTACTTATACCAAACAAGAAAGTTTGACAATAGCACTAATGCAAGTATTTCTCATGAATGAAAATAGTGCCCAAAATAGGTCATGTCCAACAAACAATTATCAGAGCATAAAATTGACTTACTTTGTGGAATATGGGATCCATTAGATATAGGAACAGAGGCAGCTCCATTTGGCAATATCTGACACATTAGCTCAGCCTGTTTTTCAAGCAACTGGTTGAATTCTAATATTTGTTCTTTCACCACAAGTCTCAGATGATATGCCTCAAAAAATTCCTGATTTTCTTCTTCAAGTTTTTGCCAGATTGAATAAAAAAATATTAGATATTATAATCTCAAAGTGTTTCCAGAAAAAGAAAGAAAAATGGAACCCTAACCCGTCGTTTTCCAGCCTATAGCCTACTCCAGTAGGAACCTCAGGTAACTGCAACCGCCAAAGCCCGGCTGCGAGCTTCCTCGCTGAGACTGAAGCCTCTCTCCCTTTCCTTATTTTCTGAGCATTCTTTCGACCAATCTCTGGCACCGACTTGTCATCCTTAGCCGAAACATCTGTAGTCTCTCTAAGGTTATCGACTTTCCAATGGAGCAAAGGAGTCTCGGGTCTACTCCGCTTATCCACGGGAGCTCCGTCCCTCTTCAATGAAACTCCAAAAGTCGGAAGGCCGGGCTTCCTCACCTTTCGGTGAGGCGGCATGCGAGAAGTGGGTTTTTGACGAAGAAGATCTGAATCTGGTGAATGAGGGTTTAGGGCTTTAGAAGAAAGAATAGCTGGGAGGTCAATATTGCTGGTGATCTTCATATTTTCTGATGAGATTCAGCCACCACAGAAACTATTAATCAAGGAATAGGTAATGTGTGATGAAGTGGTAGCCGAAGGTTTCGAATAAGGAAACAGAATAATTGTGCCAGTTGTTTCGAATCCTCATTTTAATTTCAAAATTTAAGTTCCGCTTTTTTTTTTCCTCCGTGTTTTTTTACATAGATAACGTTTTTTTATAAAAAACGTTATCTATTTAAAACCAAAAATTGCCCTTATAAATACATAACGTTTTTTCATATGTATCTACAACGTTTTGTTAAAAAACGTTATAAAAAAAATACCACAACGTTTTTTATAAAAACGTCATCTTTTAAGTGTTGTCTTTTTATGATTTTGTACTAGTGAACATTATGAACACGAGACATGCTTGGAGATAACGCGAGTCTATAGGCCACATTTCTTACTCGGTCAAGAATCTGAAATGGACAAATAAATCGTGGATTAAGCTTTCCTCTTTTTTTAAATCTTGTAACTCCCTTCCATGGAGCAACACGCAATAATACATGATCCTTAATATTAAATTCCACGTCCTTTCGATGAATATCTGCATAACTCTTTTGTCGATCCTGTGTTATTTGTATACGTTGTTGAATCATTTGGATCTTTTCTGTAGTCATACGTACCAACTCTGGTCCCAACAATGTTGCTTCACCTACCTCATCCAACATACTGGAGAGCGACACTTTCATCCATACAATGCTTCAAATGGAGCCACACCTATACTTGCCTAATAACTGTTGTTGTAGGAGAATTCCACCAATGGTAAATACTTATCTCAACTCCCTTTGAAGTCTAGGACACAAAGTCTTAATAGATCTTCAAGAGTTTAAATAGTCCTCTCTGATTGTCCGTCCGTTTGAGGATGGTATGCCTAACTGAATTATAAATCCGTGCTCATAGCTTTCTGCAAGCTAACCCAAAATTAAAAAGTGAATCTTAGGTCACGATCTGAAACTATGGATATTGGCATGCCATGCAATCTCACAATCTCATTTACATACATACGAGCAAGATGTTCAAGAGAATAAGTCTCCCGTATCGGCAAGAAATGAACAGACTTAGTTAATCTATCAACAATAACCCAAATCGCATCTATGCCTTGAGAAACCTTAGGAAGACCTGTAACGAAATTCATGGTAATGTGTTCCCACTTCCATTTCGAAATCTCTAGTGGTTGCAATGGACCTTTTGGCACTTGATGCTCCGCCTTTACACGTTGACAAGTTAAACACCTCGAGATAAACTTCACGATTTCTCTCTTCATATTGCTCCACCAAAATGTATGTCGAAGATCACGATACATTTTAATACTTCTAGGGTGAATTGTAAACGGTGTGTTGTGTGCCTCCATCATGATTTTGTACTTCAAATCAGAGTCGTTAGGAACACAAAGTTTAGAGTGGACTCGAAGTATTCTTTCTTCATCGATTCTTGCTTTTACAATAGCACCTTCTTACATTTTCTTCTTCATACGCATCAGCTCTAGGTCCGTAGGTTGAGTAGCTTTAACTTTAATGTTGGTTCTATGCGTATACTTGACATCATCTCATGGGTCCCCTGAGTCTTGAACTCTATCTTCATCTTTTGTAAATTACATAAAATAGGCCTTTGTGTTGACAGCATCACACTCATTCCCACATATGATCTTCTACTTAACGCGTCAGCTACCACGTTCACTTTTCCAAGATGGTATTGAATGGTATGGTCATAATCTTTCAACAACTCGAGCTAACGTCGTTGCCACATGTTAAGTTCTTTTTGGGTGAAGAAATATTTGAGGCTTTTATGATCCGAATATATCTCCACTTTCTCCCCATATAGATAGTGTCTCCAAATTTTTAATGCGAAAACGACTGCTGCCAACTCCAGATCATGAGTAGGATAATTCCTCTCATATTCTTTGAGTTGTCGCGAGGCATAGGCTATGACTTTCCCATGTTGCATGAGAACACATCCTAACCCTTTGCCTGAAGCATCGCTGTAGATAACAAATCCATCCGAACCAGACGATATTGTCAGAATAGGTGCCGAAATGAGTCTCCAATTAAGCTCTTGGAAACTCTTCTCGCATTCCTCTCTCCATACGAATTTTGTATCTTTCCTAGTCAGCTGAGTTAATAGAGTAGCGATTCGAGAAAATCCTTCCACAAATCTCCTATAATAACCAGCAAAACCCAGAAAGCTACGTACTTTGGTCACCGACTTCGGTTGCTCCCAACTTTGTATTGCTTCAATCTTCGTTGGGTCAACAGATATTCTATGTTTTGACACCACGTGCCCAAGGAATGCTACTTCCTCAAGCCAAAACTCACATTTCTTCAACTTGGCATATAGCTTGTTTTCACGAAGTCTTTAAAGTACCAGCTTCAAATGGTGCTCATGATCTTCATGACTTTTGGAGTATATGAGGATGTCATCAATAAAGACAACAACGAATTGACCCAAATATTTCTTGAATACTCGATTCATCATATTGATGAAAATCGCAGGATCATTAGTCAATCCAAAAGACATGACTAGGAATTCATAATGCCCGTACCGAGTTCTAAAGGCATTCTTCGGAATATCCTCAGTTTTAATCTTCAGCTAATGATATCCAGAACGAAGATCGATCTTTGAAAAGAATTGTGCTCCTTGTAACTGGTCAAATAGGTCATCAATGCGAGGTAGCGGATACCTATTCTTGATGGTGACATGGTTCAATTCCCGGTAGTCAATACAAGTCGCATATTCCCGTCTTTCTTTTTTACGAATAAAATAGGAGCACCCCAAGGAGATGTAATAGGACGAATGAAATTGATGTCCAACAACTCCTGTAGTTGGACTTTTAACTCATAAAGTTCAATAGGAGCCATTCGATATGGGGTTTTAGAAATGAGTTTTGTACCAGGTTCAAGATCAATAAAGAATTTAACTTCACGTTCTGGGGGTAGACCGGAAGTTCTTCAGGAAATACGTCAGGAAATTCACTAACAACATAAATATTATTCAAATCTGACGTGTTTTTATTCAAGTCCATGACATGGGCTAACAAAGCTTAACATCTGTTTGTGAATAAACGAATGGCTTTATAGTTTAATTAGACATTGATTGACTTTAGTGGTTTGGTTGCTTGAATTCACATAACAGGTTGGTTAAGAATATGAAAACTAACAACCTTACGAAAATAATCAATTTTGGCATGATGAGTAGTTAACCAATCAATTCCTAAAATCACATCAAAAGCAAGTATTTTTAAAGAGATAAGATCCACAGGTAATGTGATGGTGCCAACTTGGATCAAACAAGTTTTATAAATAGTAGATGTAATGAAAGTTTCTCCTAGTGGAGTCTCAACAGATAAGTCAAAGTCTAATTTCTCAAGAGTCAAGTTCAAGCGTTGAGCACAAGCAGGAGAGGTAAAAGAATGGGTAGAACCGGTATCTAGTAAGGTATAAACTTCGCAAGAGTTTATGATTAGCTTACCCGTGATCACCTTGTTCGGGTTCCTCACATTTTGGCCAGTCACGACAAACGCTCTTCCAAGAACCACTGACTTTGACTTGTCTGGGACAGCCTTTGGAGTCACCATCCTCACTGAACTTGGCTTTGCTACAGTACAATCTCAAGCGATATGACCTTCCTTTCCACAATTATAACATACCTTGAACTATTGTGGGTAGTTTGGGCTGATGTGTCCCTCTTTCCCGCATTTATAACATATGATCGGTGGTCATTCTCCTCCCTTAGAAATAGTTGATGCTGGTGCTGACGTCTTCACATTGTCATTGTTGTACCTTCTCTTTTTAAAATCTCCCCTGACTCACTTCTTTTATTATCATGGCCACAATTACCACCAAAGTGGTTACCACTTTTGTCTGTATTTTTTCCTGCCCGTTGGTTATTATTGCTCCGATGACTGCTGCCACCGGTATGACCCCTGGTTGTGGTCCCTCGGTTGAACGTACTCATTATCTCGCTCTAATAATTGAGCCCTGTTGACAACATCTGAATATAGAGAAAATTTGTGAGAAATGAGATATTGACGTATATTGGGCTTCAGACCTCTCAGAAACATCCGCGTCATACGTTCCTCATTCTCTACCAAATGAGGTGCAAACCTGGATAACTCCGCGAACTTAGCCTCGTACCGCGACACCGTCATGTTGTTTTGTTCCAGTCTAATAAACTCTACCTCCTTCATATGACGAATACTTTCAGGAAAGTACTTGTCATTGAACAGTTTCTGAAATGTTTCCCAAGACATGTTGAGTGCGGCTGGCTGAGTACGCTTCATAAATTCCCATCAGTAATCTGCCGCACCACGAAACATAAAGGTGGCGAATGGAACCTTCTGTTCCTCCGTGCATCCCAAGACATCAAATATCTTGGTAATTTGCTTGACCCACGTTTCTGCCTTAATCGGATCCGGCTTTCCCCAGAATTCTGGTGGTCCCAACTCTTTGAACTGCTTAGCTGTGACAAACCGCGTGTTGTTATTATTTCCACCCGTATTTTATACACGAGTCTCCCTCGTCTGATTTTAAATGAACTGCAAAAAGCTTCTAAACATCACATCGTTCATCGTCTGTTCGGTGGAGTTATTTACAGGAGGGACATTGTCGTCCCGTTGCACGTTCTCCTGATTTGTGATTAAAGGTGTCTCCACGGTCTCACTTACTCCATTGTTAACATTCTCAGTTGCCATTCTCAAATACTACCATAAAATAAGGGTTAATTAAAGAAATTAACATATCACATAATATCCTTATATTTTGAACAATCAACAAATAAGCTTAGGTAGGACACACTAGCGAAGGATTTACTCGTCTCTCCCCTCCTAGTTCTATTCCCCTATCTCCTCCAGAGACCATATCCCTAAGCTCTGATACCAATTGTGACGCCCCCAAAATAGGTATACATCATCCATTCTGAGTCGCCAAAAAAATATGGTACAAAAAAACTACAACTTTATTAATACAATTGTCGTGCAAAATACGACAACACATAAACTATGAGTTAAAAAACAAATATTATCTTCTAGACAATATCCACACTCAAATAAGTCCTCATTACAATTATTGATACACTATTTTACAAAATAGTGAGGACTATTATAATAACTGCCTTGGAATATAGCTCCACACCCCGACTACTTTCCCGCTATATTCTCGCTTCTTGAAAAGAAAAATGGAACAAAAAGAAAAAAAAGGGTGAGCTCAACTAGCCCAGTAAAGAATATTATGACTAAGATAATTTAGAACAAATTATCGTTAGTCCTCAACAGGGAAAAATCTGATAGAATATAATAGACAACAAGTTTTAGATCAACAACTGCAACGGAGACATCAATCCATTAGAAGAGTCAAGTAGAGAATGAATTCTACTATCTTCTAAGATTTAAAAGTCCATCATCAATATTTTATCCCTCTAACATCAATCAATATACATCTTGAATCAAATATTCATCTTTGCACTACATGCCAAAGATATTCATGTGTATCACTTGTTGGTCATGTTCATCTCAACACCTGTTCATCTTTACACTACGGGTCAAAGATATTCATCAGTTCATCATTCATCTTTGCACTACAGGCCAAAGATATTCAGTAATATCATCATTTAGGGCTGAGAATGATGAAAATATTTTAAAGAAAACGAATCTAGTGAGTTAAAAGAACAAGGAATAAGGATTCGTATTTTAGTTCATCCATGTGCAAAAATACTCCATAATAAACTATTGTGGAGCAAAATTCAAGAATAAAGATCAAAACATTAATACAATCAAAGCTAGTAACCATAATAAACAACTTGGACAAGAAAAGAAAATTTTAATTTTTTTGTGAATAGTGTTGTATACGTGAATAGTAACCCCGACACAAAAAGAAAAGAATTTTACAAGAAAAATCTTACCAATATTTCGGTATAATGATATTAAAAGAAATAACATCATTTACGAAAAAAACTTAACATCCCTTACCTCAAAAGGATAGTGCTTTTGACTGAAATATCGGATATAATATTGAAGAAAACTTGCACCGTATAGCAACACTCAAAGTATCAAAATACTCACAAAAATATGCTCGATATTATAGAGAGAGAAAACTTCAGATTCTGTTGTGATTTTCAATTCTAACCTAAGCACCCTATTTATAGGAAAATACTTAGAACACCAAAGCAGAAAATTTAATAAAATAATGTATTTATAAAAAATTTCACGCCCACCTCTTGAAAATCTGAATTCAGTCACCAGTGGGGCCCACAATAATGAAAAAAAATGTTTTTCTAAACAAAAATATTTAAAACTCCAAAAATTAATTATTCCGGAACTTCAATAATTCATAATAAATAGCTCTTTTATCAGAAAAATTCAAATCTTATGTGCATTCTATAGTAAATTCAGTTCTCTACAACTTTGTAGCTTTAAATTTTTCTAAATTCTAAATAGAAATTGACCGAAATCAACATACGGACGATTTTGCAGGCTATAATCAAATTTCAGTCAAAAATGGGGTCCACCAACATGTTTAACATGTTTTTAGCATTTATTGTAACAAAAATACTCGTTCTCCTCATTTATTCATATATCACACATTCATTGCAAAAATATCTCCATTATTATATTATTGTAATATTATAATATATTTAAATAAATTATTTTATCAAAAAAGATAAAATATCAATTTTCAACAATTGTTACTTTTTTAAAAATTCCTCCATTTATATCCACATAAATAAATATTTTCCTTTTCATATAAATTAATAATTAATTATTCACAAATAATATTACAGAATCACAATAATGACAACCAGGTCGTTCCCAAGAAAGAGGGGGCATTCCGGTAAGGATTTCACCTTATTGGCGCGAAATTAAATAACCTCTCTTAGACAGAACTTCTTTAGATATTACCAATAATGCTATCTAATAATATTATTCAATTAATATGAATTATTGATCTGATAATGAGAAATACTGTGTAGTGACAATTATTGAAATAACAATAATATAAAATATTAACGTAGCAATTATTGAATCAATAAAATAGAACATTGAACAGTAAATACTGTAACAATTATTGAGTAGTGCCTTCTTACGTAAGAATCAATAATTGGTGCAATATCGTATGCTACTGTGCAACACCGCGTATTACTGTGTTTTAACCACGGGGTATTCCAACAGTGTTAACGGTAACAACTACGCCGTTATTTATAAAAACTCATACTTGTCATTTCCTTCATCCAATCGCTTTTCGTTATGGGCCCACACAAGGCTGTGCCGTCGTACGAATATTCTCCGACAGCAAGAATATTTCACGACCAAACGAATATTCCCTGACAACAATGAATATTTTATAACCACTTACTTATTTAAAATATTTGTGCATTTTACCCATAACTAACCACATTAATCAAATCAACCCTTGCTATTTCAAAATAATAAATAGAGAAAATTTAATTTAATTTATAAAAAGTTGGGGTCTTACAGTGCATGTTTCTTTCAACGTTATATCTGATATTACAGTCAGAAATATTATTCTTTTGAGTTAAGGGATATTATTTTTTTCGTAAATGATATTATTTCTTTCAATATCATTATACCGGAATATTGGTATGAATTTTATTATGAAATTTATACCTTTTCATGCCGGAGTTACTATTCATGAGTTACTATTCACGAGTACTATTTACGAAGTATGATGATTTTTCTTGTGAAATTTCTACCTTTTAGTGTCAGGGTTACTATTCATGTATACGACACTATTCACGTATACGACACTATTAATGAATACAACACTATTCATAAAAAAATTAAATTATCTTTTCTATGTCCAAGATTGTTTGTTATGGTTCCTATCTTTGATTGGATCTATGTTTTGATCTTCATTTTTGATTTCTGCTCCACAATTGATTATTATGGAGTATTTTTGAACTTGGATAAACTAAAGTACGAACCCCTAATCTTTGTCTTTTTATCTCTCTAGTTTCGTTTTTATGAAAATATTTTTATCATTCTCAGTCCTAAATGGTGATATAACTGATTATCTTTGGCCTGTAATGCAAAGATGAATGATTATTTGATGAATATCTTTTGCCCGTAGTGCAAAGACGGACAGGTGTTGAGATGAACATGACCAACTGGTGATACAAATAAATATCTTTGGCCCGTAGTGCAAAGATGAATATTTGATGATTAATGTTACAGGGATTAAATATTGACGATAGACTTTTAAATTCATAGATGATAGTAGATTTCATTCTCTACTTAATTCTTCTAATGAATTATTATTTTCGCTGCAGTTGTTGATCTAAAACTTGTTGTCTATTGTATTCTATCAGATTTTTCCCCGTTGAGGACTAAGAATAATTTGTTCTACATTATCTTAGTCATATTATTTTTTGTTGGGCTAGTTGAGCTCACCTTTTTCCTTTTTGTTCCATTTTTCTTCTCAGGAGGCGAGAATATAGCGGGAACTAGTCGAGGTATGGAATGATTGTTCAAGATAGTTATTTTAGTAGTCCTCACTATTTTATAAAATAGTGTATCAATAATTATAATGAGGACTTATTTGAGTTTGAATACTGTCTAGAAGACAATATTTATATTTAAACTAACAGTATATGTGTTGTCGTATTTTGCACGACAATTATAATAATAAACTCGTAGTTATTTTATGTAAAATGTATTTGGCGACTCAGAATGGGTTGGGTGGTATGGACCTATTTTGGGGGCGTCACAGTTGGTATCAGAGCCTAGGGATATGGTTTCTGGCGGAGATCGGGGAATAGAACTAGGAGAGGAGAGACGAGTAAATCCTTCGCTAGTAGGTCCTACTGATAAGTGGGTTTTATACCTACTTATTGGATATTAATTCACGAGAACTATGCCCATCTCGAGTACACTTTAGTGTGTTTTTAGTTGCATTTTGTGTTATTTTGCATTGCATGTACTGAGAACTCCTTTGGTGTAAAAGTGCAGGAAATGGCGAAGCTCGATGTTAGTATGTGGCAATGAGACTAATGGAAGCATGACGCAAGGAACAAGTGAACAAAAGAAACTGAGCACTGATGGACAAAGAGGCAAGAGTAGCATGTTAAATAATCAGTAGCAGCATGACAAGGAAGCAGCAAAAGCAGATCACAAGATTACAAGATTGCAGAGTGCAGGAGCCGCGCGGCTGTATAAGCTGGAACACGCGTGCCCACGCCATCAACCGGACAGAGCTCATTTTGCATATGCGCCCCCGCAATATATTTACAAAGGGATCGCGTGCGGCCGCGCTCGCTATAGACTGCAGTTACTGACTTTATTTTATTTTTGAAATTTAAAGTGTTTGAGTTGATATAAACTACCCTGGTTGGTACTAGACGCGACTATCTTTGGTTTTTACGAGTTTTTGATATTAGAGAACTAGGGTTCTACGCTTTGAGCGAATTCCAATGGGGAGCCAAGCATAGACTGAATATTTTATATTTCTTCATTAGAATTCAATCATTGACTACGAACTACTATTATATTGCTGGAGATTATTGAGGATTTGAACATCACGTTTGGATTATAATCTGCAATTGGGTTTGATCAATTCTATCTTATCTTTCAATTGTTTAATTATTGTCCATGTGTTACTCTAATCGCATAATGGCTTTTGGTTCAGACATGAACTAACTTCCATTATGGGATTCTAGCGGATTATAATATGTAGTCTAATTGATGGCTTGATTGTTGGATTGTTAGCGTATCATCAGGAATTTCTATTATGGTTGATTTGATTGTATGAATGCTTGATCACCATTCATTTTATGTACTTGTATGGAATTGAAAAATAATATGCGTGTGAGGTTGTAATCATGATAGCATGTGTGTATGGGGCAGAATTGTTTAGCTTTATATTTCGTGAATCAGATAGACATATACTGTTTCACCGTATGAGTTATATATAAGGGCTTGTGCTTAAATTCAATATGACGGTAATTTCACATAGAAATATAGTGATTTTGGTTTTATTGATGATTACCTGATTTCTATTGTAAGTGGATATTATGTAAGTGGGTCATAATTTATTGAAAAAGAGTTATGTCTACAGTTGTGCTCTTGGCTAATTTCCTATGGTACGTGAATAATCTTGCATGATGGTGATATTTAGATGAAATATTAAATGAAGTTAGGATCCCATTATTTCCAGATTTGAATTATCATTTTATTATTCTTCTTTTATTTGTTACTTAGTTTATATTCATTCAAAATTATAGCGTTCGTTTAAGCATATAGATATAGTGATATATTTGATGTATAATAGTTTAATTTAGAAACCTTTCTCCGTGGATCGATACTCTACTTACTCTGTATTACTTGTTGACCCATGTATGCTTGCATGAGTTAGAGTCCTTTTATTAGAACTAAAAAGGAGGCAACAAGTTTTTGACGCCGTTGCCGGGGAAAGGCGTGTAATTTTATTATTATAATCAATTTTAAGCTAAATTGTATGACTTAGACAATTCTAATCTTGTCTCATTTCTATTTTTGTTTCTTATTTCAGGTATTCGTATATAGTATATGCGCACTCGATCCTCCAATCCCGAGTTAACACCTTTACAGGATAACATCAACGGTAGGGGTTGGAAAGCAAGAGCACGTAGAAATATACAAGAAGAGCTAGAGAATACAACATCTAATATGGCAGGTGAAGGACAAAGAGAAGAGCAAAGAGAGGAGCATAGGGCTTTAAGAGACTACTCTATGCCGAATATTAATGGACTGCAGTCTAACGCATAGTCAGACCAGCGATAGCAGCCAATACCTTTGAAATAAAATCGGGCACTATTCAAATGGTGCAAAATTCGGTATAGTTTGGGGGTGCTGCTACAGATGATCCTAATGAGCACCTATTGAGCTTTATTGAGATTTGTGAAACGTTCAGATAAAACGGGGTGACGAAGGATGCTATCAGACTTAGACTGTTTCCGTTTTCATTGAGAGATAAAGCAAGAAGTTGGCTTCACTCTTTACCTTCGGGATCTATAACCACATGTGTGACTCCCCTAAAATTAGGTATACATCACCCATCTTGAGTCGCCAGATACATGGTACAGAATTCAAATAAAACTTAATAATACAACTGTCGTGTACAATACGACAAAACATAAACTGTGAGTTTGAATACAAATATTGTCTACTAGAGAGTATACAAACTCAAAAGGAGTCCTTATTACAATTATTATCACATTATTTCACAGAATAGTGAGGACAACTAATGCACCATCTAGAACCATCACTCCGTTCCCCGACTCGTCCCAGCTATATTCTCATTTCCTGAAGAGAACAATGAAAGAAAGGGTGAGCTCAACTAGCCCAGTAAGAAATATTATGACTAAGATAATGCAAAATAAATTATCATTAGTCTTCAACAGTGTTAAACTGATAAAATATAACAAACATCAAGTTTAACTGCAGCGGAACAAACAATCCATTAGAAGAGTCAAGTAGGGAATAAAATATACTATCTTCTATGATTTAAAAGGTTTTTCATCACTTTTATCGCTGAGACTCAGCTTAATAAATAATCCACATCATCGAATCACCCCTGCACTACGGCCAAGGATATTCTTTCGTATCACGACCATGAATTATCCATGCACTACGGCTAAAGATAATCATGTTTTCATCAACGGTCCTGATCATGCCATAAAATAATTCATCTTTGCATTACGGCCAAAGAGAATCCATAGCATAATCATACCAAAAACTGTCCATCAATGCACTACCGCTAATGCGGATTTTTTTTCACATCATTTGTAACATTACGGTTATGATTATACCGAATAATTCCTGGTCATAATCATACCAAGTCCATCTATGCACTACATGCCACAAATGACTTTCAACATAATATAAGCATGGGGATGATGACAATGATATAAGAATTCAATAAAACAAGTTCAAGAATTAATTTATCTAGGAACTTATAACGTCCAAATTGTCAACATGATACTGCTTTATAGAGTAAAATTCAAGAATGCTCAGAAGAATATTTCCATGAAAATATACTGGATGAAGTGCAAATATTAAGGATATTCCACTAATTTCATGGAGTATAGAAGTCAAAGTTTTAACCAACTGAGTATACTAAAGAATGGAATAACAAAAGAAATCACCATGTATGCGATAGACCGCACAGGCAGAATACTTTTCTTCTCTCTCTCTATAATTTCTTTCTAGAGTTTCAGTGAATTCGTAAGAAATAATGAAGGAATGAGCTTCTATTTATAGAAAAATGGACTGCATTGTAACTAACTTATGAACGGTCTAGATTGATTTACTTTAATCTGATGGTCCATATTTAAAGCAAAATCTTTTAAATAAAATATAATATATTCTATTTATAATCTAATAAAACGAATAACTTTATAAAATTATTCTGTTTTATATAAAAAGATTTTACTATTAGCTTAATAAAACGAATAACTTTATAAAAGTATTCTGTTTTATATAAAAAGCTTTTCTGTTTTATTACATTAATAATACCAATAAAACAAAACTGAGTGACTTATCACGTAAGCCTCAATAATCAATACCGTATGCTACTATCCAACCACACACATTATTGTACTTTTACTACCGAGTAGTTCAACAGTATTAACGATAAAACTTCCGCCGTTATTTTCATAAAATATTTTTGTCATTTTCTCAATCCGACAATAATTCCGTTGTGAGGTCCACCAATAATTATGACGTCGTACGAATATTCCCCGACAAAAATAATATTCCCCGACCAATCGAATATAATACAACAACTTGCATACTTTACAAAATTTATAAATATTACCCTCAACTATAACATTATATCAAATCCACATCATAATATTCAACAAAAATATTTCGAGAAATTTAAATCTTTATTCATAAAATCTGGGGTCTCACAATCTCCCATCCTTATGAAATTTCGCCCTTGAAATTTACGTACGGACTTGATATGCCAAAGAGGTGAGGATACCTTGACTTCACTTCAAATTCGAACTCTTGAGGTATAACCTTTGATCGTCGAATATGATCCTTCTTATCCAAGATGTTAACACGTATCTCCTCATACGTTAAATCTTCTGCTATCTCGTCCGGTTTAAAATTAATAATGTGGTTCAGATCGTCCACATATTTACGTAATATCGATACGAAAAAAAAACGTTCTAAACACGCAACATACTTGGCTGTAAAACGAGTCTATAAGCCACAGTTCCTACTTGATCGAGGTTTTCAAATGGGCCAATTAAATCGAGCGTTGAGATTTCTTCTCTTCATCAATTCTTGCTTCTAGAATAACGCCCTCTTGAACCTTCTTCTTCACATTCATCAGCTTTAAGTATGTAGCTTGAGCGGCTTTAACTTTATCGATTAAAGTCGATTCTAATCGTATATTCGTTATCTTCATGTGAGTTTGTATATTCTTTACTTGTAACATCATACGATCTTCTACTCAACGCGTCAGCTATCACGTTCGCTCTTTCACAATGATATTGAATGGTATAGTAGCAATCTTCAACAGCTCGAGCCGACGTCTTTGGCGCATAATACGTTCATTTTAGGTGAAGAAAATATTTGAGGGTTTTAGAAATGGGTTTTGTACTAGGGTCAATACAAATTTCGATTTCATGCTCTAGGGGTAGGCTAAGAAGTCTTCAATAATACGCCAGGAAACTTATTAACAATAGAAATATCATTCAACGTTGTTACCCTCATCAAAGACTTGGATAGGACGTCACATTGATACCTATCCACTTGCCATCGTCATTCATGACGTCGCCTACGGAAAGTTCGGCTTCAGTGCATTCCACACAAAGAAGCCAACAACAAAAGGATCGGGGCTCTTTACTTATGGATTGATATGACAATAATTGACTTTAGTGGTTTGGTTACTTTGAATTCGCATAACAGGTTGGTTAGGAGTATGAAAGCTAACAACCTTACAAAAAGTATGACGAGTAGTTAACCAATCGATTCCTAAAATCACACCAAAGGCAAGTATCTTCAAAGAGATACGGTCGACAGGTAACGTGAAAGTGTTGATTTGAACAAGATTTATAAATAGTGGAGGTAACGAAGGTTTCTCCCAACTGAGTTTAAACAGATATATCAAAGTCTAACTTCTCCGGAGTTAACTTCAAACATTGAACACAACTAGGTGAAATAAAAGAGTGAGTAGAACCGGTATCTAACACGGTATAGACTTCACAAGAGTTTATGACTAACATACCCGTGATAATTTTATTCAGGTTCCTTGTCACGAAAAAAACGCTCTCTCTTAAACTACCGACTTTGACTTTTCTGGGACGGCCTTTGGTGCCTCCATCCTAGCTGAACTTGTCTTCGGTGAATGACAAAATCGGGCTAAGTGACCTTCTCTTCCACAATTATAACATGCTTTGGATGACATCGCGCAGTTTGGACTGATGTGTCCCTCCCCTCCGCATTTGAAACATATGATAGGTGGTCGTTCTCCTTCCTTAACAACGGGTGCTGGTGCTGACGTCTTTCCATCATTGTTGAATCTCCTCTTCTTGAAATGTCCATTCTTATTATTTTGACCATGATTACCACCAAAGTGGTTACCATATCTGGCATGTTGATTCCCTCTATGTTTATTGTCACCGCTTTGATGACTGTTATCACCGGTATTATCATTTTGCCGGCTGCTCTCTTTTGGTTGCGTTGACTCGTTATCACGCTCCACTAACTGAGCCCTATTTATAATATATGAATACAAACACAGTTTATGAGAAATAAGATATTGACGTATATCCGGTTTCAAACCTCTTAAAAACATTCGTGTCATTATCTCTTTATTATCAACCAAGTGGGATGCAAATCGGGACAACTCTGCAAACTTGGCTTCATACTGCGACACGGTCATGTTGTTTTGCTCTAACTTGATAAATTCCACCACCTTCATGTGACGAATACTTTCGGGAAAGTACTTGTCGTTGAACAGCTCTTGGAACTTCTCCCAAGACATCTTTAATGCATCAGACTGGATACGTTTTACAGATTCCCACCAGTGATCTGCCTCTTCACGCAACATAAAGGTGGCAAAGGGAACCTTTTTCTCCTCGGAGCATCCCAAGACATCAAATATCTTGGTGATCTACTTTAACCACGTCTCCGCCTTAAGTGGTTCTGGCTTTCCTAAAAACTCCGGTGGTTCCAGCTCCTTGAATTGCTTAGCGGTGACCAACCGTGGGTTGCTATTATTTTTACCAACATTAGGAACAGGAGCCGCCTTCGCCTGATGTTGCATAAATTCTAAAAATCTCCTAAACGTACCGTCGTTCGTCAATTGATTAGTGTTGTTGTTTACAAGAGGATTATCGCCATCCTGTTGCACATTGTCCTGATTATTGATCTGTGGAGAATCAACGGTCTCCTGTGCTCCATTGCTATTCTCAACATTCTCGGATGTCATTTTCAGATACTGCCACAAAACAAAGGTTAATTGACGTGTAACATATTATCCCTATATTCTGACCGACCAATTAAATACCAAATAATCTTAGGTAGGTCATACTAGCGAAGGAATTCCCTGTCTCTCCCCTCCTAGTTCTATTCTCACATCCTAGCCAGGGATCATATCCCTAAGCTTTGATACCAACTGTGACGCCCCCAAAATAAGGTATACATCACCCATCTTGAGTCGCCAGATACATGGTACATAATTCAAATACAACTTAATAATACAACTGTCGTGTACAATACGACAAAACATAAACTATGAGTTTGAATACAAATATTGTCTACTAGAGAGTATACAAACTCAAAAGGAGTCCTTATTACAATTATTATCACACTATTTCACTGAATAGTGAGGACTACTAATGCACCATCTAGAACCATCACTCCGTTTCTCGACTCGTCCCAGCTATATTCTCATTTCCTGAAGAGAACAGTGAAAGAAAGGGTGAGCTCAACTAGCCCAGTAAGAAATATTATGACTAAGATGATGCAAAATAAATTGTCATTAGTCTTTAACAGTGTTAAACTGTTAAAATATAACAAACATCAAGTTTAACTGCAGCGGAACAAGCAATCCATTAGAAGAGTCAAGTAGGGAATAAAATCTACTATCTTCTATGATTTAAAAGGTTTTTCATCACTTTTATCGTTGGGACTCAACATAATAAATAATCCACATCATCGAATCACCCCTGCACTACGGCCAATGATATTCTTTAGTATCACGACCACGAATTATCCATGCACTACGGCTAAAGATAATCATGTTTTCATCAACGGTCCTGATCATGCCATAAAACAATTCATCTTTGCACTACGGCCAAAGAGAATTCATAGCCATAATCATACCAAAAACTGTCCATCAATGCACTACGGCCAATGAGGATTTTTTTCACATCATTTGTAACATTACGGTTATGATTATACCGAATAATCCCTGGTCATAATCATACCAAGTCCATCTATGCACTACAGGCTACAGATGACTTTCAACATAATATAAGCATGAGGATGATGATAATGATATAAGAATTCAATAAAACAAGTTCAAGAATTAATTTATCTAGGAACTGATAACGTCCAAATTGTCAACATTATACTTCTTTGTAGAGTAAAATTCAAGAATGCTCATAAGAATATTTCCATGAAAATATACTGGATGAAGCGTAAATATTAAGGATATTCCACTAATTTCATGGAGTATAGAAGTCAAAGTTTTAACCAACTGAGTATAATAAAGAATGGAATAACAAAAGAAATCACCATGCATGCGATAGACCGCACATGCAGGTTATTCCAACAGAATAATAAATAACGGAACTAGGTCCGACGTAAAACGCACAGACAGGATATTCCAACAGAATAATAAAGAATGAAACTAGGTTCGGCGTAAAACGCACAGACAGGATATTTCGACAGAATAATAAATAATGGAACCAGGTCCGGCGTAAAATGCACAGACAGGATATTCCAACAGAATAATAATAAAGACGGAACCAGGTCCAGCGTAAAACGCACAGACAGGATATTGCAACAGAATAATAATAAAGACGGAATAATAGAAGAATGTCACCAAGTATAGGACAGCCCGCGTATACAGGTTATTCCAACAGAATAATAAAGAATGGAATAACAGAAGTTCTCTTCATGAATAAGAAAGAAAGAATACCATTTACGAGTACAACAAATAATATCCCTTACCGTAAAAGAAACTTGATATCGGAGTAGTGAAGTAGCAGAATACTTTTCTTCTTTCTCTCTATAATTTCTTTCTGGAGTATCAGTGAATTCATAAGAAATAATGAAGGAATGAGCTTCTATTTATAGAAAAATAGACTGCATAGTAACTAACTCATGAACGGTCTAGATTGATTTACTTTAATCTGATGGTCCATATTTAAAGCAAAATCTTTTAAATAAAATATAATATATTCTATTTATAATCTAATAAAACGAATAATTTTATAAAAGTATTATGTTTTATATAAAAAGATTTTACTATTAGCCTAATAAAACGAATAACTTTATAAAAGTATTCTGTTTTATATAAAAAGCTTTTCTGTTTTATTACATTAATAATACCAATAAAACAAAACTGAGTGACTTATCACGTAAGCCTCAATAATCAATACCGTATGCTACTATGTAACCACACGTATTACTGTACTTTTACTACCGAGTAGTTCAACAGTATTAACGGTAAAACTTCCGCTGTTATTTTCATAAAATATTTTTGTCGTTTTCTCAATCCGATAATAATTCCATTGTGGGGTCCACCAATAATTGCGACGTCGTACGAATATTCCCCGACAAAAATAATATTTCCCGGCCAATCGAATATAATACAACAACTTGCATACTTTACAAAATTTATAAATATTACCCACAACTATAACATTATATCAAATCCACACCATAATATTCAAAAAAAATATTTCGAAAAATTTAAATCTTTATTCATAAAATCTGGGGTCTCACAACATGGGCGGACCTAGAACAAAAATTCTTAGCCAAGTTTTTCCCAATGGCTAAGACTGCAAAGATGAGGACAACAATCTCCCAGTTTGAGCAACAACAGGGTGAATCTCTATATGAAGCCTGGGAGAGATACAAAGAGATGCTAAGAAAGTGTCCACACCATGGTATGCTAGATTAGATGGTGATCAACACATTCTATAATGGATTGGGATGGCAGTCCAGACCGATTATAGATGCAGCTGCAGGAGGAGCATTGTGGGCAAAAAGTTATGAGGAAGCTTATAATCTTATCGAGACAATGGCAGCGAATGATTTTCAAAACCCTACATCCAGGATGCCATAGCCCAAAGTTGCAGGTTTGTTGGAAGTGGATGCTATTACTCAGTTGTCAGCACAGATGGCATCCATGGCGAAGAAGATTGACTCTTTAACTGAGATTAAGGCAAAAACAGTTGCCTTTGTATGTGATATTTGTGCAGGGTCACACTCAACAGAACAATGTGCTATTAGTTCGGAGTCAGTACAGTATGTGAGCAATTACAAGAAGGACCAAGGTCAATTTCAGAACACATACAACCCCAACAACCGCAACCATCCAAACTTCAGTTGGTCGAATAATCAGGGAAATCAACAAAATCAGTTTCAGTCAAATCACCAATTTCAGTCACAGCCAGCTCAGACTCAATTTACACCAAGACCACCTTTTCCACCGGGATTCTCTCAACAACAACCTCACACTCCAGCTACACCTCAGCAAGAAAAGAAATTAGAAATGGAGGAGATGATGATGAAGTACATGGCAAACACAGAGGTGATGATTAAAAGCCAAGCAGTGGCTATTAAAAATCTGGAAACTCAAATGGGACAAATGGTGAACATGCTTAACAATAGGCCCCAGGGTTCAATGCCAAGCACTACGGAGACAAATCCATGAAGAGAAGGGAAGGAACAATGTCAAGAGATCACATTAAGGTCTGGGAAAAGGTTGTAGAAAATGAGCATGGCGCGGCCGCGCCATATTTACAAAGGGAGGATGCGCGGCCACGCGAGGCAGAAACTGAGTCTGAGAAGAAAGAAAATCATGAAGGTTCTGAGTTACAGCTGAAAGATGATAACAAAGTAGGTTCAGTCGAGAAGCCCGTGAGTAAAACACCACTAGTTTACTCTCCGGTGCCATATCCACAAAGATTGAATAAGTAGAGGGAAGATAAGTAGTTCGGCATGTTTTTGGAGGTTTTTAAAAAGCTACAGATTAACATACCCTTCGCTGAGGCATTGGAACAGATGCTGAGTTATGCAAAGTTCATGAAGGGTATATTGTCAAGGAAGAGGAGATTAGAAGAGTTTGAGACAGTGGCCTTGACGGAGGAATGCAGTGCCATGCTTCAGCGCAAATTACCTCCAAAGCTGAAGGATCAGGACAGTTTCACAATTCCATGCACGATCGGGAAGATGAGCTTCAGTAAATGTCTATGTGATCTTGGGGCAAGTATCAATTTGATGCCCTTGTCAGTATTCAACCAGTTGGGATTGCCGGCTCCAAGGCCGATAAATATTTCTTTGCAGCTAGCTGATAGATCCATCACGTATCCACAGGGAATAGTTGAAGATGTACTGGTAAAAATGGATAAATTCATCTTTCCGGCTGACTTCATCATTCTAGATTATGAGGAAGATAAGAGTATACCAATCATACTTGGGAGACCATTCCTAACTACAGGAAGGACTTTGATTGACGTTCAGAAAGGGGAACTCACTATGCATGTTCATGATCAGGAGGTTACCTTCAACGTATTTAAGGCAATGAAGTTCCCAACAGATGAAGAGGAATGTTTCAGAGTTGATTTGGTAGACTAGGTCTTAAATGATGAAGTAGAGAATCTGGTGGATTATGAATCGTTGAGAAGTGTTATGGCTGGGAATTCAGAATTCGAGGATGAGGAATTTAAAGAACTTGTACAATTTCTTGATACTACGCCACAATTCAGAAAATTCAAGACACCTGTTGAGCCATTGAAGAAAGTTGGAGAGACGTCAGTAAAATTGAAGCCATCTCTTGAGACACCTCCAGAACTTGAATTGAAACCACTTCCAGATCATTTACGGTATTCATTTTTAAATAAAGATTCAAAGCTACCTGTGATTATTTCTTATGTACTAACATCTTTTCAGGAAGAAAAACTGCTACGAGTCCTTAGAGAGTTCAAGTCAGCTATTGGATAGACTATAGCAGACATAAAAGGGATCAGCCCTTCGTTTTGAATGCATAAGATTCTGCTAGAAGATGATAGTAAGCCGTCGGTGGAGCAACAAAGAAGACTTAATCCGATAATGAAAGAAGTGGTCAAGAAAGAAGTATTGAAATGGCTGGATGCAGGCATAATATACCCAATTTCAGACAGTTCATGGGTGAGCCCAGTGCAATGCGTACCGAAAAAGGGTGGTATGACCGTGGGTTTAAATGAGAATAATGAGTTGATTCCAACACGAACAGTGACAGGGTAGAGAGTCTGCATGGACTATCGCATGCTTAACAAAGCTATGAGGAAAGATCATTTCCCACTGCCTTTTATCAATCAGATGTTGGACAGACTAACAGGTCACGAGTATTATTGCCTTCTGGACGGATATTCAGGCTACAACCAAATTGTTATAGCTCCAGAAGACCAAGAAAAGACAACCTTCACATGTCCACACGGCACGTTTGCTTTCACAAGGATGTCTTTCGAATTGTGCAATGCTCTAGCCACCTTCCATAGATGCATGATGGCCATTTTTTTGGATATGGTGGAACATAATGTGGAGGTATTCATGGACTATTTCTCGGTATTTGGGGATTCTTTTAATTTATGCCTTGAGAATTTGGTGATGGTCTTAAAAAGGTGTGTTGAAACGAATTTAGTACTGAATTGGGAGAAGTGCCATTTTATGGTACAAGAAGGAATTATTTTGGGTCACAAAGTTTCGAAGAAGGGACTTGAGGTGGATAGAGCGAAGTTAGAAACTATTGAGAATTTGCCGCCACCAACTTCAGTTAAAGGTGTTCGAAGTTTTTTGGGACATGCAGGCTTCTACCGCAGATTTATTAAAAACATCTCAAAGATAACTAAACCACTTTGTAGTTTATTGAAGAAGGATGCACAGTTTAAATTTGATGAGGATTGCGTGACTGCATTTGAGCATTTGAAAGGGAAATTAACTTCAGCACCAGCTATTACTGCTCCAAATTGGGATTTACCATTTGAGTTAATGTGTGATGCCAGTGATTACGCTGTGGGGGCTGTTTTGGGTCAAAGAAAGGAGAAATTTTTTCATGTGATCTATTATGCCAGCAAGACCTTTACTGATGCGCAGTTGAACTACACCACCACAGAGAAAGAGTTATTGGAAGTGGTGTATGCCTTTGATAAATTTTGAGCGTATTTGATTGGTACAAAGGTGATAGTGTACATGGATCACGCGGCAATCCGACACATAGTGGCAAAGAAAGATGCAAAGCCCCATTTGATCAGATGGATATTATTGTTACAGGAATTTGATTTGGAGATCAAGGATAGAAAGGGAACTGAAAACCAAGTAGCAGACCACTTATCTCGACTTGAGAATCCGGAAAGGGAGGCAGACGACAAAGTTGTAATAAATGAATCCTTTCCAGATGAGTAGTTATTTGTGGTGAAAGGGGAAGTGTCATGGTTTGCAGACTACGCGAACTATTTGATGAGTAAGATGGTACCTTCTAATTTGGTGGGTCATCAAAAGAAAAAATTTCTGCATAATGTCAAATGGTATATATGGGATGAGCCGTATTTGTTTAAACAGTGTGCTGATCAGATAATAAGAAGGTGTATCCCGTATAGCGAGATCGAGGGGATTCTGCAGGATTATCACGCTTTTTTGTATGGGGGTCACTATGGTGGAGAGCGAACAACGGCTAGAGTACTACAAGCAGGATTCTACTGGCTGACAATTTTCATGGATGCGTACAGTTTCGTCCAGAGATGTGATAGATGTCAGAGAGTCAGGAACATTTCAAAAAGAAATGAAATGCCATTGAACACAATCCTTGAAGTGGAAATTTTTGATGTGTGGGGGATAGATTTCATGGGGCCTTTCGTTTCTTCATGTGGAAATCTTTACATCTTGCTAGTAGTGGATTATGTGTCGAAATGGGTCGAACTGGGAGCTCTTCCAACAAATGATGCCAAAGTAGTCCTTAGGTTTTTACAAAGAAGTATCTCCATGAGGTTTGGGACTCCTAGGGCCATCATTAGTGATGAAGGCAGTCATTTCTACAAGAGGCAGTTTTCAGTTTTATTGGCTAAGTATGGGGTGAACCATCGCATTGCTACAGCTTATCACCCACAAACAAATGGCCAAGCAAAAGTGTCAAATCGAGAAGTTAAAAGAATTCTGGAAAAAGTTGTGATCCCATTAGGAAGGATTGGTTTTTAAAGCTTGATGATGCTGTGTGGGCATATAGGACTGCATACAAGACTCCATTGGGCATGTCCCCTTTCCAGCTAGTTTATGGCAAAGCATGTCATCTTCCTATGGAGTTAGAACATAAAGCATATTGGGCGATTCGGAAGCTGAATTTCGATTTGAAAGCTGCAGGAGAGAAATACCTACTCCAACTCGATGAGTTGGATGAATTTCGATTACAGGCATATGAAAATTTAAAGCTGTACAAAGAAAAGGTGAAGAAATGGCATGATTGCAAGATCATAGAGAAAACATTTGAGCCGGGACAAAGAGTGTTGCTTTTCAATTCCAGACTTAAACTTTTTCCTGGAAAGCTCAAGTCAAGGTGGTCAGGGTCGTTCACAGTGAAAATAGTTTTCCCGCATGGTGCGGTAGAAGTATTTGATAAGTTTTCGGACAAGCCTTTTAAAGTGAATGGACAGCGATTGAAGCATTACTTTGGTGGCGAGGTGAACAGATAAAAAGTCACCTCAATTCTCTCTTCAACATGAGATTCAGAGCCAGTCAAGCTAATTGACTATAACTTAGCGCTAGATGGGAGGCAACCCATTGTTTTTATCTCTACTATTTATTTATTCAGTTTAGGTTATTTTTGTTAGTGCATTTTCATTTGTAGTTGTGATAGTTTGATAGCTTTGCATAAATATATTAGTAGCTGAATGTCATATGATTCTGTTTGTGCATAGCATAGAAATTATGGTGTTAAGATAGACACGCATGCTTATTTAGTAATTCATGCTTTGACAGTGTTTATTGCTGATATTGTAGGTGTATTGGAGTGAATGCCTTACTGTCTTGAAGTATTGGGAATGACAACTGACAGTGCAGGAATCAGAGAACCGCGGCCGTGCCTGAAAATGTTTTACAAACCGCGCGCCCGTGCTGCAAGCAATGCTGTGTAGAAACAGGCACTCGCGCGCCCGCACCACATATTCATTGAAAACGCGCTCGGCCACACCAGGCACTGGACATTGAATTGTTTTTTAAGTTTTAAAGCAGGTGTTGTGACTCATTTCTTCTATCATTTGAAATCACACAAGAGGTGTTTTTTCTTGTTCTCTCCATAACGCATGACGTCTCATCTCCAAGCTGTTACCATTTGCTCTACTACCCACGATTCTATCCACGTTCAACCTCTACTCAACACCTACAGTGGGATTGATAAATCTAAGGTTTCAGACTAGGTTGTGCAAAATCTATTTGGGGGTAATCAGTCATCGGCTATCACTCACTATCAGGTAAGTAATCTTCGTCTTATTTATCAATTTCAAATGGGTCCTAAGAGAGCACGTTCTATCACTTTGTCATCATCATCTTCCTTCAGTAACCAAGGCAAAGATATTGTGGATCATACAAAATTTCTAAGTCTGGAAGCACAAATGGACTATTACAAAATTGTTGCAAAGACATTTGTGAAGGAACAAGGCTTTAAACCTGAGAAGCAGGATGGCCAACTGTGGGATATGATTCGAGAAAGGGGATGGATTGGACTGACTGCAACCCCTATGCCTGTTCCAATGAGTATCGTTCGAGAATTCTATGTTAATGCTAAAGACACTATGAGTGGTCTATCTGTGGTTCGGGGGTTTCAAATAGATTACAGACCACCTGCAATCAGAGAAATCTTTAGGATAGTTGACACACCACCGACTGGGGACGATAATTGGGTTGAGGCTGCCCGCTTCGAGACTAATTTGGACGTAGTCATTAATGATTTGTGCGTTCCAGGCACGAAGTGGAATTGTAGGGTAGGAACAACTCAACCTAGAACTTTCCCCTCCTCAGCCTTGAATCGGTATTGTCGACGTTGGGATTTTTATTTGTCCCTTTTCGTTACCTATTTTTTTGTGTTCTCATTTTAGGTGAGATTTGTTTGAAAAAATAAGTGAAAAAGGTCCGACATGTATAATGTCGACGATTGGACTATAAGAGTCCCCAGTTGGTTTTTTAACTAGTTGTACCAACACAACCGAGAAAAGGTTTGCACATTAACCCAGTGATGTGACATTGCTAAACGGGTCTGTGAAACCGAGATTCATTAGGGTCCGGGGACTTGGTTATGCGGAGGGAAGGTGTTAGGCACCCCCCAACATCCGTGTTGCCACGGTGACCGCCACTTTTTAATAAACTATTATATGAATGTGTATGTGTGGGGGTCAATGTGCTATTATTTGGAAGTAGTGCGAGGCCTCGTTCGTACCTATATACACAGGGTTTGAATTTTGTATAAAAATTCAGTTTTAACAAGATATAGCAGTGATATTTTAAAAGTGGTTTTTCAAACCTAATGCTCAATAGTAATTAAGACCTTTTACACTCCCATTTTATTACATGTTCGGCTTGGTTGCTTTTTTATTTTCGAGATGCGAAGCATCTTCGAGAAAATAATGTACAAAGCAGTGCCGAACCCCCCATGGGTATGAAAACCATCTGAGAAAATCCAAACACCGTGAATAAATTACAAACTGCTTACAGCTAAAAATGCCCATCACAGGAACCAAATCTAGACTAAGTAGACTGAATCTGTGATCACATGATTCCTAGGCTTACATGATGCCACAGTTAATATAAACACAGCAAGCAGATATATATATATAAAGCTGTATATATATATATATATATATATAATATATATATATATATATATATATATATATATATATATATATACATGATCAACCACCACGAAGCACCTCTATGGGGGATCATAAATGTAAATAAAGTTGTAAAAGCGATCAACCGCCACGGAGGACACTCCAGGTGGGACATAATGTACAGAAAGTAATAAAAACAGTCAACCACCACGAAGTAAACTCCAGGTGGGACGAAATGTAAATATATATATATATATATATATATATATATATATATATATATATATATATATATATATATAAGCGATAAATGCACCAGATATAAAATCCAGGCTCATCGGACAAAGTCCAATAATAGTTAATATATATAAGTATATATATATATATTAAAGCAGTAAACGCACCGGATGTAAAATCCAGGCTCATCGAACAAAGTTCGACACACAGTTCATATATATAAATCTAAATATATATATATATATATATATATATATATATATATATATATATAAATATTTAAACGCAGCAGACATAAGTCTAGGCTCATCGAACAAAGTTTGACACACAGTTCATATATATAAATCTATATATATAAAAAAATAATTAAACGCACTAGACATAAGTCTAGGCTCATCGAACAAAGTTCGATACACAGTTCATATATATAAGTGTATATATATATATATATATATATATATATATATATATATATATATATATATATGTATATATATACAAACTAAAAAGAAATCACGGACCGAAGTTTGGACATACACACGCAACACGACTCTCAATGTAAAGAACAGTATGTGCAAAGATGAATAGAAAGGCTTTAAAGCGTGTAAGAAGGCTTATAGTGGGCTGCCAAAGAAGACTTCAATAACTTGAAATGGATGAACACTCGGCTCCCGTCGGTAAAAAGTAGTTATATATGAGCATACAAGTGTTTAAAATGAGAAAGCACTTAGTTTGGGGTGTGTACAGAGCAAATTGGACAGGGTTTCCTTGCCTTTTTCTCTTCCAAAATGGCCACCCCAAGCCCTGTATTTATAGAGGGTGGAGCCGCAGGGCCGCAGGTGTACCTGAGGCTGCTCGGGGTGCCCCGGGCGTCGCGGGTCCCACCGTCTCGAAGTACGTGCACGTATGCAACGTGATGTCTGCTCAAACTTTCAGAATTACAATCCAGGCGTCCGACTGAGGTATATAGGACCTATTTTGGACCGCCGTTGTCGAGAGTTACGTAATGACATGGGATTAGAGGTTGTACGAAGTCATGAAGATGGGACGATGCCCTCCGATCTTCAGCTTCAAATTTTATCCGTTATCCTGCGTAATAGTCACTCGGGATTTGGTCTTCCTTGATTCTTGTGGGACATTATTGTGTAGAAATGTATATTTAAAATGTTGAGACGGCGTGATGTGGCGTTAAGGTGGCAAGATGATAATTTTGCCCCTCATCGAGGTTATCTCCGGTTTGGGCTGATAAAGCAGACGTTGCTCAGGGTTATCACTGAGATTGGACTGCTGCCAGTGTTGAAGGTCCTCAGTGTCATCTTTGAGGTGTGCCTATCTTCCTGGTGTTATTACCAGGTCTTGTACTGAGTGCCTTGGTGTAAGCTCCGAGGTTGATCCTGATTGCATTTGAAACAAGCATTTCCGGGATTATTTGCAAAACTGCAACTGCCTTCCTTGGGGTTATCTCCAAGGTTAGAATCTGCTACTCCCAGTGTTGGGACTGAGATGGAACATCTCAGGGTTATCTCTGGGATGAATCGATCTTCTCTAGTGTGTGTTCCGGTATTGGATCTGCACGCCTTGGGATTATCGCCGAGGTTAGAATTATTACTCTCGGTGTGTGTTTCGGGGTTGAAACTGAGCTTCTGATAGTATCCAGACTGGATGTGAGCTGTCTTCTAGGGTTATGTCTGAAAGATGAATCTGCCTTCCTGCAATGTTAGTAACAGGTGTGCAAAAAATTTCGAGTGTCTACAGATGCCCCTCTTTATCATATTCATGCAATGCAATGGCATGGATAGGATAAAGAATCCTAGACACTTGAAATGCAACAAGATAAATATAATGCAATATGGAGCAATATGATGCAAGTGTATGATGCATATGAATTGCTTTCCAACATGCTAGGGATGATTGTCGGCTCCCTGTTGCTTCTACCGATGATGGCAAGCTTAGAGGTGTGATCCAAACCTATCAGGATGTTGACTTTCGGGGCTATCACCAAAGTCCTTAATCTTGGATGCAGACTTTACTCCAAAGATATGCCTCTCATTTACAAGAGATCTGTGGGGATAAAACTTTGTCTGTTTGAGGTTGTGTATAACATATTCCATCATTGATCATTTTTGATGGTGTTGATCTTCCTGATTTGTATCGTTAGGATATATCAATGTTCTGTTGGATTTACTGCCAACAACAGATGTTATCAGGGCTACCTGACCTTCGTTGACGTGTGAACCAATGGTTGACCAAGCGTTGTCACCCTCGTCGGGGATCCATTTGATCCTCAGTTGATGTGTATATCAACGGATGAACTCCCTGCTGGGGATAAATGCCAAGGCTGCTTGGACTTTGTTGATGTGTATATCAACTGATGCAATTATCGGATGGCTTCTGATGCGACGTTGGGTTTACTTGCCAATGGTTGAACTGACTTCAAGGTTGCTTGACCTTCGCTGACATATGTATCAATGAAAAACATGCATTGTAGCCCCCGTCGAGGACATGCTTATGAGATTACGTTGTAACCCCCACTGGGGATCTCCTTTGAGATTTCGTTGTAACCCCCGTCGGGGATCTCCTTTGAGATTGCGTTGTAACCCCCGCCGGGGATCTCCTTTGAGATTGCGTTGTAACCCCCGTCGTGGACCTGTTTGCAAAGATTAGGGTGATAACCCTGTATTGATGGTATGGTACCTCTATACGGTATTGCCAAATGTGGCATGCAACGACTTGGATCATCGGTCTAGTAAACCCTGTGTTCGGGCGAATACCAACATATGAAAAGAAAGCCATAGCCGGGCCCAGAAAAACCAGGGTTTTCAGGCTATTCTGCTTAATTGCATAGCTTTTTTATTCCTAATTTGGCTTTTTTAGCTTGCACGAACTCCTTTGTAACTCGAACTGGACCGAGTCGGAGGGGTAGAACCCACGTAAGGGTGCCACAGGTACACCTACTACAGCCGCAGATAGACCTACGGCCAACCATGGATGTTAAAATCCCGCAGGTTGCTATCATAAGTCATTTTTAGGTTGCGCCGCGAAAGAAATCTGAGAGCTCTTCTTCAGATCTGCTGAGTTCGGACGTCTTTCTGTAAATTTTGTCACCGTACGAGTGTTCTACACTATCCTGGTAACGTATGCATGTACTTTTTTCCAATTTTTATCCGTTAAAAAATGACTTATCATATGAAATGCATCTAAACACATAGTAGTGATTATGTATGCTCAAATAACTTGATACAAAATATTCAACATAGTAAATGTTAGTATTAAATCATGCTGAACATAATGATGTGAAAAAATTTGACTTTGAGACAGTCAAATTGACCCCTTTTTCTGCTATTTCTTATCCTATTTGAGGACAAATGAGCATAGGTGAAAAAGCAAAGTAATCCTGGTAATTAGGCTACCCTTATGGATTGATGACTTTGATTTTTGGATGCAAATAGGATTTATGTGATTGTAGGCAGGTGTGTTACTGAATGGCCACCTAGTCATGCTTATGTGCATGTGGATAGTCCTATTTATAGAGGAAACTATGGCAAAAATTTTCAAAATGTAGGCATATAGTAGTCCTGCATTTTTAACTCTACTGTAGATGTACGTAAAAATAATGCATGCATGCATATAGTCATTAAATGTATTTTGAAAAGCTCCAGGTTAGAAAATACCACACCTTTTTTCAGGTGATTTGGAGACTTTTTGTCCAGATATTATAGATCTGGATTAGCCGAGTAGTTCCCGTAGGACCACTTCTGGTGTATGGAGGAGGGCTTCTGAAGTGCCTCAACCCCATTCTGCTAGACAGCCTCGTCGGTTGGTAGAGGCCGTAATACGTCTAGTACGGGTTGATGTACCAGACGTCGAGGACGAGGAGGAGGATGTTCCGGTTGCGGACCCCGCTCTTATTGCGCATGTTTCCCGTAGGGACCTCCCGAGTATTCAGGTGGCAAACCCAGAGCTGCTGGGTGATTTGAGCAGACATCCCTCGATGTATTTGCATGCCAACGAGGTATAGCGTTAGATCTTAATCTTCCTTCTTTCCTATTGAGGAGTAAAGGATTCTGATGTCGATCTGCATCTTGTAGGTTCCCGGCTTCACACAGCCTCGAGGGAACTAGTTCAACATTCACTCCATGTACCAGGCACTTCATCCTGACTATAGAGAGATTGTGCATGACTGGGGATTTGGAGCATTCTTTTCCATCCTTCCCCGCCGATGTCCCTGGGGTTATCTCAGGGCATTGTCTAAGCGTTGGTTTCACCAGACCCAGTCTCTCAATTTACTGGACTGTGAGGTGATGATTACGTCGATGGATTGGCGGTTTATCATAGGTATGGAGTTTGGAGGGGAGCCAGTGCCTTGCATGGTTGATATTACCCCAACTACCGTTAGATCTTTGTTAGGAGTTCCGGTAGAGGTGCTCAAGGGCAGGACTATTTGTGCGGGTCCTTTGAGCGTATATGCTATGAGTGGGCTATTGAGTGAGCCCATACTAGTTGATGTCAGAGTCAGGGATCACATTCTTTGGTGATTGTTCTTGATGATCATTAGGGGCTGCTTTATAGTAGATAACTCTTCTACGGTGTCGTTCACTTTGATCAGCGCCACGCGACATGTGGACCGTATTGGAGAGTATGGTTGGGGCTCCTATACCTTTACCTATTTCCTCAGGGGCACGCGTATACGCTCGCAGGGCTTGACCGAGGCTTGGTTAGGATTTTACCCATTTCTGCTGGTAAGTATTTCTCTCGTCATTTATCATGTATAGGTTAAGAGTGTTAATTGATAGCAGATGTTGGCCTTTGTGTTGGAAGTTTTGGGCCTATGAGAGGCTTCCATGTTTACCTCCTGTGAGTGTGTTAGGGTTGGATACCTAGCGACACAGACGGCGATGGCATCATTCCATACTGGCGGAGGTCCTTGTAGCTGAGGGTTTCACTCATTGTCGCCTACACTTGGAGTTGTTGACAGCAGATGTCATCACATGGATTCCATATTCTGGGGAGCATTTGGCCGTTGGATTTGGGGATGGATACCTGACTGGTATCAAGTATGTGATTTCCACCCGTAGGGTTCCTCTCTTCACAGATGGAGGATGAGAGCTCTATTTAGGAGAGCGTGCTATTAGAAGCATCACAGGGGAGATCCGTATACCGATCTTGCCTCCTGCCAGGCGTTATTGGCCTGTGTTACAGTCACCTGTCATTGATATCCCATTGTTGGGTGTTGACGATTTTGCATTGTCAGAGGGTCCTTGCACTCAGGATATATTCCGGTATTGGTGGATCCCTCGTACTATTGGAGCCCAGACCTGTGCCACTCAGTTTATGGGGAATATGGTTCCAGGATTCGTGATGATGACGGATTGGCTAGCCTGTGTCTGAGATCCGACTCATGTTACACAGATTGACAGCTTGACCCGATGACTGGATCAGTCACATTTCTTTATTCAATATTTGGGTAGAGATCCGGCAGAGGCAGATTCGTTTGATCCTTCCAGCACAGGAGCTGGCCCCTCAGATGACCCATTTGGTTTTGTCGGCGCAGATACTCCTTTGTATAGGCCTGACATCCCTGTTGATAGAGATCTAGTGACTCAGGAGGAGTTACACCAGGAGGACAAAATTGATGATGTAGATATTGACACCATTGTCTTCTTCTGATGTGTATTCTTGTTATCTCTATTGATAGACCTCTGTTAGCTATTGGGTGGCTGTGCCCCATTCTGGCTATATCTTTTGATAGGCCTCTGTTAGTAGTAGGGCGTCTATGCCCCATTTCCCTATATTTTTAGTTATATTAGACGATGATATACTTAGGAATGTATGTATAGTTTTTCCATTCCCTATATCATATTGTCATCTATTATCTGTTATGCATGTATCATATTATGCATATGTATGTATGTCCAGAGATATTCAACATTGACCCCTGGATGGTATTATGATACGGCCTACACAGATGTCTTCTTCGATAATCAGCCGCATAGATCACACCCTGCCATTATTGGTGGCATCCCGTCTGAGATATTGGTATGGTAGTATGTCCCCCTCAGATAGGGTGACCGTAGATCAGCTATTGCAGCATACCATGACCTTTTTGATGTTTTAGGTTCCCATAGGATTTGTGGAGAGCATGTTGGAGCACTGGATACCGGAGAGACAAGTTTTTCGATTTGGGATCCAGGAGTTGACTTCCACTCTGGAGGAGTATGCACGGTGGACGATGCTGCCACTAGACAGACCTTGTGTGCATATGGCTTTGGGGGACATGAGTCGATGGTTCATGACCCTCACTCGATTGAGGTGTAGGGTGGTTCAGGATGAGCTTACATCTGGCCACATTGTATCCCAGTATTTTCTGTTTGACAGATTTGGCTTTGAGGATAGTTATAGACGACATTCAGGGAATTTTACCACATTGGAGGCTCATTGGCGTCTGGCCAGGGTAGATGTACTGCTATTATGCGTACTGTCATATGTCTACATGCCACGGTATATGGATGAGTTGGACATAGGAGTTATTATGGCGGTGATAGCTCTCAGGGAGGGTCGTACCATCATACTGATGATTATAGCAGAGACTCTAAGGTCAGCTACATACTGCAGCACTTATCTAACAGAAGTATTTACGGGCAGTTCGGTCATGCTATACGTGTGGTTTATGTCACATCTGAGACCGATTAGCACTTTCAGACGGCATGGGTATTGTTTCACCCATGATATAGCCATGTCATACTCCTTTCAGCCTTCGGAGTGTACAGATGTTGTGTCTTGGTCCGCTTTCTTAGATAATATTGTAGACCTGTTTAGTATATTATCGTGCTCAGGGCTCAACTCACCTTACAGCTTTATTACTCATGCTCCGGGCATGGATTACATCCCTCTGGCTGGTTTGAGGGGTATGACTACTTACCATCCACTGGCCAAGATGTCGCAGTTTGTCCAGTTTCAGGATTTTCATCCTTTCGAGGGGGCACTGGGCCAGCGTTTAGCTTCTTACTATCTTTCAGCAAAGGACCGATCCCGTGTGTATGCATGTTGGGATCAGCGTGAGATAGCTGCTTTCTCCATTAGTCATCCACGTTATTCTGCAGAGTATTCTGCATGGATGGAGACAGAGACTGTATCGGCTGTGGTGGTATCCACATTACCGAGTATTGACTCAGATGGTGGAGAGCCCATAGAGGACATTAATTTTTACACCGAGGAGGAGACATCTACTAGGTTGCCAGTATTTCCTTTAGATTCTCCCAGTACTAGCACTGTCATGATTCAGCATTCAGCACAGTACTTTGAGCGAAGTCTTCATTTGATGACCTTTGAGAGAGATCATGCTAGATCCCTGATGTTGACAGCTCTTGATGGGAGAGACGCAGCTCTATTAGAGAGAGACAAGGCATTAGTTCGTAGAGATATCGTTGTTGTTAAGCGGGATGAAGCCAAATCAGCCAGAGATGCAGTGATAGTTGAGAGGGATAGTGCCATATTTTCCCGGGATGTAGCCGTCACATATAGTACTACAATGAGGTCCCTTACCACTGGCATGCTTGCAGAGATGAGCACTTACATCGATGAGCCTATGGTCACCATGCAGATGGCCACAGCTTTACCTCCTTCTTCAGAGAGGGATGCCATGTTGGGCTTGTTAGCTCGCATATACACCGATTTATAGATGGACTTGTATTTTCCTGCACAGACTAGCATAGCCATTTTGTCATGTACAATTTATATTGTATATCAAACAACATTATATATAGCAGGGAAATATATTTATGATCACTTCCCTTTTAGATATGCTCTAATACTTACTTTATATTTGCCTACTTCTTCAGGGCTTATGATCTTGATGTATTCTGAATTCCTCCTTGCTGGATGGACATTGAATTGTCTCTGGATAGTTCAAAATGGATCATGGATCTGGGTGTATCCCTACCATCTTTGGTGTCTTGGGACTGGTTTCTATATAGAAATGGGGAGAGGAGTATGGCTTTCCTCTCTGAGATTAACTGCACCACAGATGGTCGCCAGTACTCCTATTTAGGAGGAGCCTAGTTAATTCCAACTCTTATGGATTGATATTGCTCTTTAAGGAACAACCGCAGCTTAGATGGTCACCGAATCTCCTATTTGAGAAGAGAGGTTGGGTAATTCCATCCCTTTGGTTTGAAGCCAATAAAATGTGGTGGATTGAAGTTTGATCCCAGCACCATTGACAAGTATTTGTGTTTTGGTAGGGGGTTAGACCGAACTATGAATGGCTGCATACGTACTCCTATTGAAGAGGAGATCAGGTCTGCGTAGTTCGAACCTGGTGTAAGAGGTTCAACGCTGTATATGGCAGAAATGGTGTAGAAGCTTTATTGATGAAGGTCGTAGAAGTGTTTTTGTGGTTTTTATTTTTGTAGAAAAGGGTAGAAATGTTTTTGTTGTTTTTTGGTTATTGCGACCGGGCCATATAGAATATGGTTGCCTGCGTACTCCCGTGTATCAAGGAGATTAGGTTGACATAGTTTGCCCCTTAGGACGAGTTGAAAAGTATGATCCCATGTGCAGGATAAACTGCGGGGAAGAAAGATTAACCCCATGTACAGGTCAAACTGTGGGGAAGAAAGTTTAATCCCATGTGCAAGATAGACTGCGGGGAAGAGAAAGTTTGATCCTAGGTTGAGGATAAACTGCATGTGTGAAAATTTTGATCCCATGTTTGGGGTAACAAATTGTAAACGCGAGAGGTTCAATCCCTAGTGGGATGACCAAAGTTGTAAGAGCACAGTGAAGCCAGGCTACTGGCTTGAAGAGTACGTTTCCCTGAGGGGCAAAGTGTGGAAAAGATTCGTATGTAATGAAGGGTTAAAGAACCGAAATGACTGGTGATCTGATGATCCAATACCAGGATGTTTCCTTGATAGTAACTTCAGACATAGTACCGTTTCACGGTGTCCGAGTTGATAAGCTGTGGAAATTCATCGCCGTCCATTTCCTGTAATCTGAGGGCACCGCCTGTCAATACCTCCTTGACAATAAATGGGCCTTCCCAGTTAGGAGCAAATTTTCCCTTAGACTGATCTTGGTTGTCGAGGATCTTCTTCAAAACCAAGTCGTGTTGTTTAAACTGCCGTAGCCGAACTTTTCTGTTGTAGGATCTGACGATCCTTTGTTGATATAACTGACCATGGAAGATAGTCGTAGTTCTCCTTTCATCTATCAGAGACAATTGGTGATACCTATCTTATATCCACCCGCCGGGGCGGGGGTCTCCCCACTCAACTAACAGAGGACATGCCCGCAGGGGAGGGCTTATTTAGCTTTGTACCCCCCGCCAGGGTGGGGGTCCTGGAAGTGCAACGGTTTCTCGGCAAGTACATGTTATGCCCACCACTTCTCCTTCTCTCTCCATAACAAGTCCAATTCCAACCCATTACACCCACTACTTCTCCACGATTTGGCCATTACAACTCCATCATCCCAACTTAGTAAAACAAACACACCCATTACTTCCATCAATTACTCCCATTTCCCTCACTACACCATCTCTATATAAATTCAATCCCTCCTGACCACTGTTCACTACATCCTTCCATCTCCATCTCAAAAAGCTACGAAATCAGCAAAGTATTGGGGTAAGTTTAGAGAAATTGAATGTGAGGCACAATACTACAAGTTCTTCCTTTTCTCTCACCAAATTTGCCATACAAATTGACAAGTTTGGGGGAAGATACCTCTGTGCACAACAAGTGTTTGATAGTTTGTGCGAACCAAGTTGGGGGGGAAGGTAGTGTGTTTTGACTGTGTGTTCAAGCATCCGAAATTCAATGGCATCTCAACCAACATCCAAACGACAACGGGGAAAAAGTTTAAGGCCAAGTCCACCCTCCCGAACCTTCGATCGACGTAAGTTCAAAAGTGTCATCGCTGCCGACTGGTACGACTACATGGTTACAAAGGCTCTTACACCGGAGCAGTGATGGCACCGGATGCTCGCGACGGTGAAATGATGCAACATATTTATGAGAAAGGGTGGAACAAGTTCACTGAGGAGCCCGAGGCCACCGCTGTCAATGTGGTCAAAGAGTTTTATGCTAACACCGAGGACAAGGCACCTTTCAACGCTTTTGTGCTGGGTCGTTTGGTCCCATTCAGTGCCGATGCAATCAACACGTATTATCAGTTGCGGGAACTTAGACAGTGTTAATATGCGCACTTGAGGGATTTTGACCCTGACTTTGAGGAGGTCCTCAAAGAAATGACTAAGCCAGGAACAACATGGATAAAGGGTCGAAAAGGAGGCATAGTTTTTCATAGCAAAGATCTTAGCCGGTATGGGAAGATTTGGTACGCCTTCTTATGTGCAAAACTGTTTCCATCCATGCATATCTCAGATGTCACCAAGGAGAAGGCACTACTTCTATTTGCAATTGTGCAAGACTTCATCATCGACGTCGGAGCAATAATCAATTTTTTTATTCGTCGATGCCTACGAGGTAATTTTTCGGGCGGCCTGCCACACCCTTCACTCATTTATGGGTTGTGTCGCCAAGTAGGTTTGCATTGATCTGATGATAAACCCACCAAAATTCTGCTATAGCTACTAGACTCGAGAATGATAGCGTGGTATTCGGTGTGGGTAAGAGGTGAATCACATCCTCGAGGTTTAGGTTTTGTATTCCCACCAGCTTCGGAAGACGAAGCTGACGTTGAAGACACCTCGGATGATGAGGATGTAACTATGGGAGAGTAAGGAACTGAGGCGGAACCACCTTCTGACGCCATATCTAACCCTCAGTTTCTTGCATTTCAACAATAAATGGAGGAGCACAACAAGGAAGCACGCAGGGAGATGAGGAGGCTCGCCGCAAGACAAAACCATATATTTGATGCAATGAACATGTCGTTCGCATCATTGCACACGATGCTATAAAGCCTCAATCCTAATGCCCCATTTTCATATCAGCAACCAGGTCCAATGCCATGCTTTCCACCAAGTGATCCGGAGGGAGAAGACGGACACAACACACCACCACCCCAGGCCTAAAGTGATTACAGGGAAGTCCTCCAATTTTTACTTATATATCTATCCAATGAGGGCATTGTAATTTTCAAGTTTGGGGGAGTAGATTATTTTTGCATTTTATGTTTGCATGCATTATGTCATTAGTTAGGTTTGCATTTAGTATTGCATATTAGTTTTAGCATTTATGTAATCATATAGTTGCATAGTAGCTTAGGTGCATAGTTAGCTTTTTTTATTTAAGTTGGTGTATGTTTGCATTCGTGTTATGTTTGCCCTATATATAAAAAAAATAAAGTAATTTAGTTAACTATTGTGTTCATTTTGCATATGTCCAGCAGTGTTGTAGCTTATTTGATTTTGGCCAATGATGAGATTGAGATTAAAGTAGACAAATACAACACTAATGTTTAGAACTGTGATGTAGTTTTGAATCATGACTTGTATCCCGTGCTTGTTTGAAACTGGTATAAAAGGGTAGCACGTAATAACGTATATGTTGACTGATTAACTTAAATCAATACATAAATAGTTTCTAAAGGATAATGCTAGTATAGATAAGAGAATGACAAGAACAAGCAGTGAAGACGACAAATTAAGCAATAACCTAAGTTGGGGGGAAAGAGTAGGGTATATAAGCTTCAGAAAAAAAAAAGAAAAAAAAGAAAAAAAAGGAAAGAAAACAGTATTTATCGTGACTAGTCTTGTTTCGGGGCCTTTGTTACTTGAGAAAGTACGCCCGTAGGAGTGTCTTAACACCTAGCGCCCTAAGGTCTTTTATGGTCTGGGAGTCGTTGGTTGAAAGCTGGCTAAGGGGTAGCACTGTTAGCCTAATGGAATGAGGCATTGCACTGTCATCTATAAAAAAAATAAAGAGAAAAAGAAAAAATAAAGAGAAGACGAGAAATAAAGGCAAAGAGCCCCCGTAAGTGGAAAAAGAAAGCATGAATACCCTATACGGACCCCTAATTTTGGTAATTGTTTGATCTAAGTTCAAACTTGTTTGTTTCTGAAATTTTTGAATTTATTCTATATAATTATTAATAAGAGATTAGTTATGTGTTGAATTTAAATTAATATCAGTTAGCATAGATATAGATCACACACACACACACTATATCAGTGATGACGGTATAAGATTCGAGGATTGATACGAAGTTATTGATGGGTTTATTTATGAAGTGTTGTAGTGTTTGCTTGATTGTTCTGAGGCTGGAGGAATAAATTTGATTCTACGATACTATTGGATTCGTAATCATATAGTTAGATACGCTACATATTAATGCATTGCATAGCATGTAGTTTGTTTTGTGCTCAAAGACTAGCACGGTTTAAGTTTGGGGGATTTTGATAAGTGGATTTTATATCCACGAATCGATGTCCATTTTAAGCATAATCGTTGTTAATTCTTTGCATTCATGTTCATTTTTATTTGTTTATTGTTATTTCGTGTGTAGGGTGGTTAGTCTGGTGCATGATTGAAAAAGGAAAGCATTTGAAGCTATTTTGGAGCAAGTTTGAAGTTCAAGCCAAGCCAGGGAGCAAAACCCATACCCGCCGGGGCGGGCCTAAATAAGCCTAACACCCCCTCTGAGGCGGGGGGTCTTCATATTTAGTTTGCAGTAGCCATGCCCGCCGGGGCGGGTGTTTTATATGCTTATACCCCCGCCGGGGCGGGGGGGGGGGGTGCCGAAGCTGGACTCTCCTATCTTGCCTTGAACTTTACTGGGACATGGAAATTAGCACTTGGATAGTATATGGACTCTGTTTAGCATGGGATTTCGACTAAGACTGGTATGCTGGGTATATATGTCTCAACTAACAACAAAATGAGGGAGGAGGCAAAGAAATTAACGAAGATTAATCACAAACTTTCATAGCGAGCAACGGAGTGGATATTTTGAAGAACGATTGTATCGTTTGCAGATTGAGACTAGAGTGAAGGGCGTTCTGCGTTATTTCTTCTACTTTAGTTTATTTCTGTAATTGAGAAGATGATGGCTTTGATTTATTCGGTTTTTATTTCATTCATTATGAAATAATTACTTTTTAGGTTTGAGACGGATCTTTAAGTGGAACGATGGTTATGTAATCTTTGATTTCAGTTTAATAAGCTATTACCCGGTTTATCTGTATTAATTTGAGTGTGAATTTATGAATTTCCTGATCAACAATTGTAACAATTCAGATTTTTAATTATAATATTTAAATATTTATTGAATTATATAAATATTTAATGGTCGTGTTTATCGTTGAACAAGTATTTGTTTAATTGATTTGATGTGATTTGATTATTTATTTATTTAATAAATAATTAATGAGTTAAGGAAAGTAATTATTTTGAAATAGTAATCTAATTTAATTTAATAATTAAGTTAGAGAGTTTATAATGATTAAATAAATTATTATATTATGCAATGGATTGTTATTAAAATTAATTAAATTAAGTATGAAAACTTAATTAAATAAAGTGTGACAAATAACTATGTTATAAGGAGTTATTAAAATAAATCAAAGTAGTTTAATTTGATTTGTGCCAAACAAGACTTATTGGTATTAAGTGTTTAACTTTTAAATGGTTTTTACCAAACAAAGCCCTACGGCTTTTGGATTTTGAAATTTAAATTATTAATAAATAAAATATATATATTTATAAGTTATACGTTTTATAACCGATGTTAATTATTAGGCTTATTATGGCCATAACCGTTCTTGTGTTTACCACTGAGTTATCAGTTGGGTTTTGGGTTTACGCCTTATTGTTAAACTTGTGTCTAAGAAAAGAGTTGTCTGCTAAAAGAAGGGTGCATAAATTTTAAGAGAGTCTGAGAAAGAGAAGCAACAAGAGCTGAGTTCTATAAGCTATTATAAGAGTTTAACACGAATTTCTTAACAACAGAAGGTATGTCTATGACCTTAATACTAGATACATATATAACTTATGTCTCTGTGTATTTCTTTCTCACTGAGTAGAAGGTTTTTTTACAAAATTCTTGTAAAACTATGTTTTTGTAATTGTTATACTGGCATATATGTTTTTGTGATTGTATGTATAGTATGCTTATAAGATTTCATATTAATTACGTGTTAAAGAAAAAGGAAGTGGAATTAAAGTGAACATATATGTATAAACGTGGTTTGCAGAGTACCAAATATTATACTTGTATTGTATGATAATCATGAAATTGAACTCTGATTATATGAATTGGGTAAGAATTTAATAGAATATAGTTAGAATAAATCAAATTGTTTTATAACTATGATTACAGTGCTCACTGTGTTAACAAATGTTAACAATGGAGTTTTTGGGTTTAAACTATGGTTTCAAGGATTTAAATTATTATTTAACTGTTTTAAATTGGTATATGTATGATAAGTAAATGTTTATGAGTAATATTTATAAGTTTTACGTCTTAATTTAGATGTTAGCAGTAGTAATTAGTCCAGAGTTTAGTTATTTTGTTCTTCGTGGTTGGGTTCTGCAAGTTTCGGCGCCCCAGCGTCAAAATTTGAGCCCCAGCGCCAAAAATCGCTCCCCGACGCTAAAATTCGCGCCCCAGCGCCAGAAGTTCTCACCCCAGTGCTGAAATTCGCGCCCCAGCGCCAATCTCACTGTGACAACCCAAGAATTTAGATAATTATTACAATCCTAAAATGATGGATTAAAGGTTATAAGATGAACCTAGACAGAAAATAAGTGTATGGAATTGACGTTTCTGTGATGGAATTTTAAGGATTTCAAAATTTTTAAGAAGAACCTATATGGTTTCTTAATTGAATGAGAATAAAGAAATATGGGTTACAAAATTTCTAAACCCTAGAAATGAATTGATATGTATTTGAATGAATATCGAGAATAAGGTATTACGATACCTGTAAATTCAATATGAACTGAATAGTCTAAGAAATGTTATATAAGTACATATGGAAATTTTAATAAGGAGATAAGATTTCATATGAAGAGATGTTATAAGGTTAAACGAAGATGAGTATATGTATAGAAATATATATACTTAGTAAGGTGCTATAAATATTTTAGCAAGAGGAATGCTGAATTAAGTTAATGATATAAGGATCAAGATAAAACTATGTTAGTAATTAACATAGCTTGAACGTTGGCCTTAAATGGCAAATAAAAAAATTGAATAAGTATAAAGTCGTTAGTTAATACGATTAGCAATAAGAAGGGAGTAATTTAAAACTCAAAATTTGAGTTAGAGATTGAATTTTGAAGCATGGACTGCTCGGTTGCGTCCGGAACGTCAAGATTAGTCAAAATGGGCAGTAAACACAAAGTGTGTAAAGGTTGACTTTTGTTCAAAGTCAACAGTTGACTTTTTATGGAGAAAAGTCAAAATCAGTGTGAGAAGTGAAAGATGTTATACGGATAATGATATAATATTTAATATTATACCAAATGATGTAAAACTAAAATATGAGATGAGATCCAATATGTAGATATGAATATTGGTATCAGAGTAGTTAGTAAATTAAATTCATATTTGAATAAATGATTGAATATATTAAATTATATATTTAATATATAAATAATTGTTTGAAAACAATTTATGGAGAGGAGAAAATTAAATTTAAGTATACAATATGAATTGTATAACTTGAATAAGTTATTAAGTATGAGAATTAAATAACCTAAATGGTTACTGTTATTTAGTGGTTCTAGTATTTAAATATATACTAGTGACCTAATCTAAGAGATTTGTGGAGCATGTCATAATTTATTTAATGATTATATGAGTAAGTGAATACGAATATTATGTGATGGCAAATAAAAGAAATTAGTGTAATCCTAATTATATATTAGGAATGAAGAATTAAATAACTTAAAGGTTATGGGATGAGAGAATTATGGTATATAAAATATATACTAATTTTAAGAGATTTATTTTATACATCTCGGTTAATTAATTTTATAACCTAATTAATGTAAGTCTAATTGGGTTAAGGAAATTAAATGTACTTGGGGTAAGAATTTGTATTTAAATTGAGTACATGGAAACCATAATGAAATGAGTATGGTAAGATGAAATTTAGTGTAATGGATCATATTAATTTTATGGCCCAAACATTTTAGTTAGGAAGTCCAAATATTTTATTTGGCAAAGCCAAAGGAATTAAGTTTTAAGCTCAAGCGAGCCAATTGTTAAGGAACATGTGGGAGAGATAATATTAAAGTATTGGACTATGTAAATTTCTTGGCCCAAGAAATTAAATTTAAAGTCCAAAAGATTATTTATGGAAAGCCCAAATTATTATGGGTGAGACAAGTAATGGATGATGTTATTTGTTATGACCCAACTTTTAGCCCAAGTGGGAGAGGGACATTTTGGACATTAGGTATGCTAGATAAAGCAATAAAAATCTAACCAACTTGGGCAAGATAAGGCCACTTGGCCGGATAAGATAGAGAGAAAATGAGGGGGAATGGATGTAATCATGATACTTATCTACAACTAGCCCATGTGTCCTCATTTTATTTGGCCAACATTTTGTTCATTCTTCCAAGCAAGCTTTGGTGGTTTAAAGAGAAAGAGAGAGAATGAGTGGGAGAAGAAGGCCACATGGCCGGATGTTATAGGGAAGAGAGAAGGAGGAGGAATGAGATAGTGTAATATATTTATCTCTAATCTAGCTTATTTTGTTCTCTTTCATCTCTTTTATTTTTCTAACCAAAGGAACCAAAGAGAGAGAGAGAGAATAGAAGGGCCAAATTCGGCAGCCATGGAGGAGAGGAAGATGAGTTTTTTGATAAGTCATCAAAGCTCCATAAGCAAATCTAGGAAGAAGAAGAAGGAGAGCATGAGAATCAAAGGTATAAACCCCTTTTGTTATGTAATTTTTGATTATTCCAAATCAAATCTTGAATCAAGTTTTCTAAACTCAAAAACCATGTATATACTTGTTATTGAGTGTTTAATGTTTAGATCTACCCATATTGGGTGTTGATTTAGTTGGAAATCGAAAATAAAGAAAAGTGATTTTTCTAGTTTTATAAGCTCTAAAATTTCTATGTACTTTGGATTTCCACCGTTTTTGATCTAAACCTTATTTTTGCTATCCGTCAAAGAGAGGTGCTAGATATGTAAGTTAACTACTAAACCCATGTGGTAGAACTCAAAAATGTTGAGTACACAAGTTGTAGTGACTGATTTAGCAAAAACAATTTTGTGTATTTTATGGAAAACAGGACTGTTTTGGACAGTCAAAGAGTAGGGGCAGTTTAGTCATTTTTTGGGCATGTAAAAATTCTGGAAACATTTGGGAGTATACTATGATAAGTTATCTAACATCTCCGAGTGGAATCACTGAAAAAGGAGTTGTAGATTTCCGTATGGAAAATATTTAATAAAGCACGAAAAACTACAAAATGCTATTTTGATTCTGCCCAAAATTTTAAAATGGCTGTTTCGGCCACTTAATTTGTGAGAAAAATTCTGGCCTTTTGAGACATGAAAATATATGGTATAAAGTACATACTGTCCAAAAATGAGCTCATTCCGAGTTAAAATGAGCAAGTTATGACCATTTCAATTTTTGTGATTTTTTGACGAAAATGGTTATAACCGGAGTTCTATAACTCCGATGGCCACGAAATTTAAACTGGAGTGTCACGTTAACACGTATAAGATTTTGCCAAGAGATGGGAATTTCTGGAGTTAAGCACGAGGTAGCTAATTTCTTAAGGAATAAACTAAAAATGATTTTTGAAAAATATCAAAGGAAGTTGGAAAATTTTGAAAAAATACTTTTTGTGTATGAAATATGTGTATACATGTTTGTACAAAGGATGGAAAAATAATAAATTGATTTAGTATTTTCGTGAAAAGGATATGGAATCCAGCTTGCTGGATTAGAAAATCTGATGAATCCAGCTTGCTGGATTGAAAAGAAGTTTACTGAATTGAAAATATGTTGAATCCAGTTTGCTGGATTGCAGTTTGGCTTGCTGGATTGAAAATTTGTTGAATCCAGGTCTGCTGGATTCTGTATCCAGTCTACTGGATTGACAATTTGGTTGTTAAATTTAGAATCCAGGTTGTTGGATTAGTATTTGACTTATTAGAGTATAAAGAAGAACTTATAATGTATAAGATTAAGTGTTTAATCATAATGAATATGATACAGTGATTGAATAAATTATCCAATAATGATAATAATACCGATGTGTTAGGATGTTATCTAATATTTGATTAAGTGTTAGATAATCTATTGACAAAGTAATTGTATTATGATACAAAGTAGAATATGCTGATTGAAAGACCAATCTTATTATTAATGATATGTCTTATCAAAAGAAGTTAACTTAAACTGCGTAGCAGTAGTCAACAGATCAGGCAAGTTTTTCCTAACTCAAACTTGAGTTGTATGTTCAAAACATGTTAATGAATAATTGTTGTTAATTATTCACGTCTATATTGATTATTGATTCGCACGTTGTGCAAATTGTAAATGTTCATCAGGTATGAAAGGCTGATCACCTTCATTACCATTTGGTTCAGTTAATCTGTTCATGTTCATTATTGACCATTCATTTTTATTGATTTGGTCATTTAGTTAAGAAAATTTGTTCATGGTCTTTCACAATGTTTATATTGTTGAAAGTTGGCTAGCTTATTGTTAAATTCTTTCAATCATGATATATCCTCAAATAAATTTAAACTTGCTGGGCAAATTGATGCTCACCCTTGCTATATCATGATAAAATTTTCAGATTAAGATGAAAGCTTGAGTAAAGATAGAAGCGAAGACAAAGTGCAAGATTAAGT
>CM029019.1:115410448-115587028 GCA_016801055.1 Panax notoginseng
GGAGCTATTGAAACTTGTCTTGCTCATGGACCAGTTTATTTTTATATTTACCCGAATTTAAGTGTAGCCTTAACTGTTATAATTTGTCCAAAAATATTAGAAATGAGAATTATATCTCTTGGTTATGAGTATCTACCAGGAATCTCCTTTTGCCATCTTTTTTCGTATTCATCTTAAAGTTTTAACTACTTTAAACCCTTACATCCGTAAGCAAAGCCAACAAGGACATACTATTCTAATAGACACTAATCTTTTAGTAGTCAAGTGGCTATTCCCAGAATGATTCCTTGGGAAGAAATTACTTTCCCAAAACAGTGGCAGATTACTAACGCTGTTCCTACCAGACCTATAATTAGACAATCCATAGAAGATGTTATCCAAACCAGTAATGGAAATGTTTATTTAAAATTTCAGAGACCTTTTACCAGAAGTCGATCTATTAATAATGTTTCTTATAATGTTGATTTTCCTTAATCATCCAGACAATCTGTGTCTGATCCCTTGGAATCTGTCTATCAAGAATCTAAGAATCCCAGTAATGAGTCTGTAAAAAATGAAGACTTAATTAGAGGAATTCATATTTCTGAAAATCAAATACCACATGGTATTTATGAAACAAATACTCCTCCTAACAGAAGACCTTATAGTCCAACTGCAAGCGATATGAATTTTGAATGTTAATGGATTTTTCTCCCAATAGTAAAATTCGTCAATGTTTAAATCAGGAATTTATGCAGGAAAAATATCAGAATTTTAGAAATTGGTTTTTAAAATCATGATAATAATAAATTAGTAGAAATTAAGACCAATTATTATACTTATCTAAATAAGAATTAGTGTATTATATCTTTTGCTAAATGGTATTATGATTTTGTTTTAAAGTCTGAATTTTACACTGAAAGTCAACTGAATGTTTTAACTGGAATCCAAAAGGACTGAATTACCACAAGCGAAAATATAATCCAATCCATTCATCCGCCTCCTAAGTCCCTTGAACTTAGTTCAGGAAATGAAAACTTAAAAACCCTTAGTCATCAATCCGTATGTTGATATTTCAGAAATACCCCATCAACAGGAAGAGGTTAAAATAAAAGATATTTTACCCTTTTCTAAACAGAATAATCATACTAATCTATTCTTTCAAACTGTAGGAAAACAGTTAACTAGAATTGAAGAACAAATTCATGGTATTCATGAAAATTGCCAAGTTGTTCCTCACAAACTTGATCTCCGACTAGTAACTATAAAACCGCCATTAGAAGTTAGTAATTTTAAAATGAAATCTTCTAAATCTAATAATGAGTTTATAGATAATCTTTTAAATAAAATAAAAGATTTAAACCTTACAACTACACCTGCTTCCACTTCCCAGATTAATGTGATATCTGGAAACTCATCTCATACCAGTAATAATAATACCGATAGTGATACCGATAGCCCTGCTATATCTCCTAGCCACCTTTTAGAAATCCAAAATAACTTTCAGGAGATGCAGAGTGTCAATAAAGCCACTTATAGTAAAAAACCTATAAATCGTATGGCTTTAACCGGACCTAGTAGGTACTACTACCCTAGACCTACTCCCCAGGATATTTTGTATGAAGAAGACTTTCTTCATTCTCAGAAATCTTATCATGGAAAAACCATTTATGAATGGAATATTGATGGTAAGACATAATATCAGATTTTTGAAACTATCCATCATATCATGATGTATGCAACTGTCTGCAAATAGAATGACAATACTGATCATCAGATTTGTCGTTTCTTAGTAAATGAATTTACAGGCATCCTTAAAGGATGGTGGGACAATGCACTTACTGTTATCCAAAGAACCAAAATTCTTTAGTCCTACAAAGAAGAGATTGATCCTATTACCAGCCTTCTTACACGAAGAGAAGATGCTTGTTATACCCTTGTTCAAGCTATCCTTCATCATTTTGTAGGACCTGGTCAAATGAATACTGACAGAAGTAGAGAACTTCTACAGATCCTTCGTTGTCCATCCTTAACCCATTTTAGATGGTACAAGGATGTCATTTTAATTAAAGTTACGCAAAGACTAGAAGCTAACAGTGAACATTGGAAAGCCAAGTTTATTGATGGCCTTTCCACTTTCTTTGCTGAAAAAGTCCGTCAAAATTAAGAGATAAGCATGACCGCATGAGTATCCCTTATGACCAGTATTCCTATGGCCATCTCATTTCAGTAATTATTGAAGAAGGTTTATCCTTATGTAATGACATGAAACTTCAATAATTAATGAAAAAACAGAATCTCACTAAAAGACATGAGATAGGAGAATTTTGCGATCAATTCTCTTATGATACAAAATTACAGTATCCTCACAAGCCTAAAAAACAACAAAGTTCTAAAACTTCTAGACCTCATCGAAAACGCTCTTTTAAAAAATCTTCTAATAACAAAACCCTAAAAAAGCTTCCAAGAAGAGAAAGAGCAGTAATAAAAAAGATAAATCCAAAACTCAATGTTATAAATGCGGTAAAACAAGACACTTTGCTAATAAATGTAAATCCAAATTAAAGCAAAAGCTTAATGCTTTGTCCCTTGATGAGGATACCCAACAGCAGATTATTAATTGCTTAATAACCAGTAGTTCTGAATCAAGCTCAGATAATGATCTTGTCGAAATTTATTCTGAATCTAATACTAATTCTGATAATGATCAGTGTCAAATGTGCATGTTAATAACTATAACACAACTACTGAAGCCGATTATTGGAAAGCCATCATTGAGATGAATGGTTTAGATGTTGGGGGATCCAGCATCAATGTCTTAACTGATACCAAGAAGTCTCTCCTTGACTTAGCTGATAAAATCGCAGATCCCGAAATTAAATTAAAATATTTAGAAATCTGTTATAAAAATTAAAAATGAGGAAATTCTTCCTATTGATCAGTATAGTATGCGTGAAGTTATGAGACGCATGAAAGATATTTCTACTCTGATAAGCCTACTACCATTCAGGATCTTAAAACTGAAATAAATATTTTAAAATCTGAAATAAAGCAATTACAAAATACTAATATCATCATTTTCCATGATCTAAATAACATCAAACAACAGTTAAATAATAAGAAGGATGATTATGTTGCACCTTCCAAACCTGAATCTTCTGATACACCAGAATCTTCTGAACATTATTTAATGCTTATGAATCAAGTAGTTTTTCAGAAATGGTATATCCGAATTACTTTTGTCATTAAACCAGATTTTATTATTAAGGACGCCATTGCCTTGGTTGATAGTGGTGCTGATATGAACTGTATTCAGGAAGGATTAATTCCTACTAAGTACTTCCAGAAAACTACTCAATCCTTGACTAGTGCAAGCGGTAATACTTTGAATATTAAATACAAAATTCCTGAAGCCTTAATCTGTAATCAAGGTTTATGTTTACCTACCTCTTTTGTCCTTATCCGCAATATGAATCAAAGTATCATTTTGGGTACTCCTTTTTGTGTCTTTTGATGCCTATTTCAATAATTGATACTTTAGGTATTCACACTACTCAAAATAACAGACATATTATTTTTGAATTCATAACAGAACCCTATACTAAAGAATTAAATCAAGTTAAGCATATGATTTATTCTAAGGAAAAACAGATAAATTTCATCCAAAAGGAAATAAAATTCCTTACTACTGAACAGAGAATTTTACAGCCTTCTTTACAGGGAAAAATAAAATTAATCCACAAGACTCTTCAGGTCGAAATCTGCAGTGATGTCCCGAATGCCTTCTGGAATAGGAAGAAACATATTATTTCTCTTCCTTATATCCCAAATTTCAATGAGAAAAATATCCCTACTAAATCTCGACCTAGTCAAATGAAGAAGGAATATTTGCTCCTTTGCAAAACTGAAATTAAGTCTCTTCAACAGAAAAATTGATAAAACCCAGTACTTCTCCTTGGAGTTGTACAACTTTTTATGTTAATAAAAATTCAGAAATTGAGCAAGGAACTCCCCGTCTTGTTATTAATTATAAACCACTGAATGAAGCCCTTCAATGGAATAGATATCCAATTCTGAATAAAAAGGACCTTCTTGACAGACTTCATGATGCCATTATTTTCTCTAAATTTGATATGAAATCAGGATTTTGGCAAATACAAATCAGAGAACATGATACTTATAAAACCGCTTTTACAGTACCCTTTGGTCATTACGAATGGAATGTCCTTCCATTTGGTGTCAAAAATGGACTTTCTGAGTTTCAACATATCATGAATGATATTTTTAATCCCTTTACTGAATTTATTATTTGTTATATTGATGATGTCTTAATTTTCTCTACATCCATTGAACAACACATTAAACATTTAAACATTTTTAAAAATGTTATCATAAAAAATGGTTTGGTAGTTTCTGCTCCTAAAATGAAACTTTTCCAAACAAAAATCAGATTTCTTGGACATAATATTTTCAATGGAACTATTATTCCAATTGATAGATGTATTGAATTTGCATCTAAATTTCTGGATGAAATTAAAGATACCAATCAACTGCAAAGATTTTGGGAAGTCTAATTTATATTAGAGACTATTACCCTAATCTTTCCCAGGATGCTGCTATTCTGTACACCCGGTTAAGAAAAAACCCTTTGCCTTGGACTATTGAACATACTGATGCAGTAAAAAAGATCAAAACTAGAGTTAAACAGCTACCTTGCCTTTCTTTACCCAATCCTGAATGGAAGAAGATTGTTCAAACTTATGCTTCTAATACAGGATATGGTGGTATTCTAAAACAATTTAATCCTAACAGTAAAAAAGAAGATCTTATCCGTTTTACTTCAGGAGTTTGGAAAGGACCTTCTTTGAATTATCCTACCATAAAGAAAGAATGTCTTTCCATTGTTAAATGTGTTTTAAAATTTCAACATGATCTTTTAAATCAGCACTTTTTAATTCAAGTTGATTGCTCAGCTGCAAAACAGATATTTAAAAAGGATGTTCAAAATCTAGCTTCTAAACAAATATTTGCCACATGGCAAAGCATTTTATCAGTATTTGACTTTGACATTGAATATATCAAAGGAAAATAGAATTCTTTACTAGATTTTCTAACCAGAGAATACTTATAGGAATGACCAGTAGAAGCCGTGGCCGCGGTCAAAGAGGTCGAGGCAGAGCGAATCTGTACTATACAGAATTTCCTACTCTGAATTCTCAGACCCAGCAACTCTTGTACTTCTTCTAGCCAACCTATAGTAAAAGATGTTCTTCTATTACCAGAACAGTATATTCCAAACGTAAATATGGATGAAACAGTACTGATCATTGAATAGAATGATGAAAAATGGATGAAAGATCCATGGGAGATAAAGAGACGTTATTTAACGACTCAACAGTCCTCCCCGTTTTAATCAGTACCGTTATGTTTATGAACAGATTATCATCGAAACAGCATCTATGGACATTAAGCATACGCTTCATGATCCTACTAAGACAACTAGCCCAATTCAATACAGTAAAATAACTGTCAAGAGCATCATGCCTCTTGCCAATTGGGGTATCAATCCTCATACCACCCGTACTATTGAATCCAGTCATACAACACAAACCCGATACAGTTATTGGGATTATATCGATTCCTTTACCCAAGTATTCTATTACTAGAATCCTATCCACAACCATACTTGGTTTATCCGAATTTGTCCCGATGTCCTTAAAAACGAAATTCCAACTGGTTTTTCGTTTGGTGGGATAAGATTGGTATCACCATTGAAACCTTACCAGAATCAGTTCAAGCAGCATTCAAAGAATGGCAAGTTGCTTATTCCCATATACCAGTAAATAGAGATTTATCCATGTCCAAATTATTTGCCCTTTATAATCCGTTTTAGTATCCCTTGGATTTGGAAATGGGATTTCCAATGCGATTACCAGAATAAGATTCCCCGTCTTAAAAGGGTATTTTTTACTAAATGGTGGGATAAAGGTCTTAATCCGACGTTACCAGAATTCCTTAAAACCATAAAGAACCACACCCATGCTTGCCTTGATGTCATCCCTCAAAGCCTTCCTTCACCAGTACAGTCAGTAATCCTTTTGTTAAAATTCAGGCAGATTTAAAGCAAAAGTTTCCTAATCTCACTGAAACAGAATTAATAGTTAAAACTATGGATTACATGAAGACTCAATTCTTACAGTCCTTAGTCCCGGATGATGTTTCTATGAAAACAGTTAGCGATGAAAAATCTGAACAAGATGACAATCAATTTAGTGTCTTAGCCTGAGAAAGTCAAGAATCAGAGCCCACAATGGGAGACTTTTGGGATTCTCTCACCTCCATGATTTCTGAAAAGATGGAACATGACAAGAAAGGAAAAGGAAAAGCATAAAGCTATCCTCCAATAATCAGAAAAGTACAATTATAGTGTCTCCACTTTCCAAAAAGTTTAGCCAGCTGCTCTCCATTATCAGTAAAGGACCCCAGCTGTCCTCAATCATGCTCCACTCAACCGACAAGCTATCTCACGCCTTCCACCTTCCACGGCTGAGACTTAAAGAAGAAAAAAGAAAGGACTATTGATTGACTCCATGACAAGGCACACGCTGATCCTTTCTTATTTCTCACTTGTATAAATTGGGAAACCTCACCCTTTGTTGAGGCAGAACTTTTTCTTTACATTTTATTGTACTCTCCCTCTCTCTTTGTAAAATATTTGATATATATAAGTTTGAAGTTTAAATATCTGCAGAGCTCTACTTTAAAGTTTAAATTATTGCTTCTATTAATATGTTTCCTTACTTGAGCTTTTAGATTACCATATCGAAAACAGTAATAATTATATACAGCTATCAAACTGCTACAGATAACCATAATCGTTCTTATTTCTTAGAACAGTTTAACAAACAGAACAGTTTATAGTTTTAACTAAAGAAGCCATACAGGAAGAAACTGCAGGCTTATAGTTTTGGGTAAACCCCCAAACCAACAGTAACTTTTGAGATCATATATGTAATATTTATTTGATAATTATAGGAATTTTACAGGAATTATTATATAAGACTATATGATAAAAGAAAGCTTAACTTATGTGATTTATTATGTTGGGTGAAAAAGAGTCTTATGTGACCCCATGTTGAGTGTAGGGGTATTTAAATGTGTATTTTAAACTTTGAGAGAAAGTAACTTTGATTAAATAAATAATTAATAGTAAGTAATATTGGTACCTAATTAAATTATATCCTAGTATAGGGTAAATATTATTTGAAATAAATCAATGTACATGGAGTATATGATTTTATGTGTAGTATATGAGTGGGTGTATATGTATGCTCAATTGTGGACAAAGTGTTAAATAAACCTAAGTGTGCTAGTAGTAATACAAATGCTGAGTATTAGAATGTCCCAAATTGAGTGTCACTCTTTTCTTCTTCTTCACGTAATAGGCCATTGGCCTAGTCCCTCCTTACCAAACACAAAGCTAGCAAATTATAAGAAGGGGAGTGGCCTATATGGTACTCTTCTACCAAATCCTCCAAAACCATCAGCTTCTTCTCCATTCTAATGGTTTAATTCATTGAGTAAAGTTTAGATTGGTCACAAGCTTTCCTATAAATGGAGCCCTTCACATTTATAACCATTTTGCTAATTCTTTATTAAAACTTAAAGTGTGTGTGAGTGTGATTGGGTGGAGCTTATATAATCTGCAAAGTGAAGCTAGAGTAGTAATTCAACTCCACCAAAGGTAATATTCCTCTATATGTTCTTACATTCAAGTATTTGCAAAGTTCTTAGAAAAGTACAATAATACTTGTTTTGAGTTGAAAAGTTTATTGTTGAAGCATGCTAGAATGTGTAACTTGAAGCTAGACGTTGTTAATATGGTTAAATACGAAATCAACGAAAGTGAAACGAAGTAAATTGGTCAAGTAACGAATCAGTAATAAAGAGAATCGCTAAATGTGCTAAACTTTAGAAAAATGACAAAAATCTTGAATTGATCCTTGAATTTAATTATTTGTATGTTTGGAAGTGTTAGAAGCATGCTAGGGATGTTTCATAACAAGTTTATATCAATTGGACATCATTACAGTGTTGTTTAATGGTTTTTGGGTTGAAAATTTCTTGGAAGCTCGAAGCAGGGGATGCTTGTGATTATAAGACAACAGCCATGTCCGCCCCAGCGGGGGTCATGCTACATATGAAGCCCGCCCGGCGGGGGGGGGGAGATGTTTGCAGGAGCCATGCCCCCCCCCGGCGGGGGGTTTTATAGTGTTAAGGCCCGCCCTGGCGCGGGGGGGGGGGGGGTTGCAATGACTGACTTGGTTTGTTTGGTTTTGTTTGGATTGTTTGATGCAAGAAGTCTTAACTTCACTTAAATTCAAGAATATACATACTTCTTAACATGTATCAATGAAAGTTGCAAGATGTTTTAGTTGGTTTAGAGTTGAATTATAACCTTTTGAAGGAAAATTTAAAAGACGAAAATCGTGTTTATAAAACCTTACGCCTTTTTGAATCTAACCTATTGAGCATATGTTTATAGCTTAGTTAGTCTTGTAAATACATATGAAATGTGGACTCAACATACCTTGCATGTATAGATTGTTAGACATGACATCTTAACATCGAAAACCAATTGAGTTGAAAACTCTATGATTTATATTGTGAACTTTTGAACAATTAGGATAGGATGCTTATGCCTCTAGAGATAATCGACATGTTCACGTAACTAGTTAGACATTTTTATAAACTATGCAAGCATGTGTAGAAAGAAGTTGTTTGGCAATATCATGTGGTATAATGAATATTATGGCTAGTGGATTGATATAATGAACTTTTTTAACTTTGAAAGATGGAAATGTATGAGTAACTTTAATAAAGGGTTAAAACTAGCTTAAAGGTTCTTTAATATGTGAAACAACTTAAAAATAAGTAAAGTAAGGGATATTTTGCAAATACAAATAAAAGATGAGCATATGGTACTAAAGATTTTAAAGGTATAAATCAATGCGAGTTACGCATCTATGAGTTTAAATGTGTGTAGCCTATATGAATTTAGATATACGTGATGAAAGTATGCAAATATGTATATCAAGTGTGTGTGTCTAATGAATACCTATACATACATAAATAGGATAACATAGTTCATTGAGGTGATTTTACGCTATAAGTGGTAATCAACGCTAAAGGCAAGTCTCCTAACTCACATAACTTTGGATTTTGTGCGAGTTCTCTAACTTCATTTGGTTATCATATTGAATGTAAGTTTTCTAAATTATTTACATTGTATAATCCGAATTGTTGCCATACTTATATTAAGCAAATATCTATTACTATTCAGAAATCATTTGTATGCCTTAGCATTGTTACAAGCATTGGACTTATCGTTCATAAATGCATTATAAAAGTGGTCTAAGCATTTGATTCGGCTAGACTATAATCATATGTTAAGAAAGCTATCCAAACCAATTGACTTGGTGCGGACTCTTGTAAATCTACTGAGATGAACAACTCTTAAAAAGGGGAAATTTTATGTTGTCGGGGAACCGACGTGCGCACATAAGTATGATTAAATGTTATGCATAACGTAGGGTACTTTAGGCTGATCACCTGTTGTACTCGTTTTTATTGGGTTTACAGTATAATACTGTTTATTCTAGTAAGAGTTCTTAGTCCTTAGTGACTGCTCAGTGTTCATTCAAAATAAACCTTGAAATATTATTGTTATCCTTCAGTCTATAGCATCATTTATTGAACACTCTTGACATTTCTTGATATCCTTGAACTATCATTTACTGTTATACCTTGGAAGATTCAAACGTCATAAATGCTTATTCTTATTGCTATATTACTTGCTGGGAAAACTTGTTGCTCATTCTTGCTTCCCTAAAAACATTACAGTTAAGGCAGAGCAAGGCGGTACATCAGGAAAGGAAAAGGGAAAGGGCAAGGCGAAAGAATAACTTAGTCCTTTAAGAGTAGAAATATTATTATTATTGTTATGCTTATTATGATGTACTAAGAATGATTAATTATGTTTAAGTTTAATCACTGGGTTGTTGTAGTAATGGTTACGGTACCTTGGGACGCGGATATTTATATTATATCAATGTAAATTATTCTATCATTTCCGTTGTTGATAATTTTAGTGTGATATTAGATTTAGCGTGATGAACCAAATTCGAGATATGAGTGTCTGAATTTGGGGGCGTCACATTAAGTCTTCAGCTATCTCGTCTGGTTCTAACTCAATAATATGGTTCGGGTCTTTCATATATTTACGAAGCACATATGTGTGAAAAACCACTACTACAAAACAGTAAATAGATAACGCGAAAAAAACGTTGTGATTTCAATCAGAAAAACGTCTTGATTAAGGGTGTTATCTATTTGACACCCTTACACAACGTTTTTTAAAACGTTGTAGTTAGAAATATTATACAACATTTTTTAAGAAAAAAACGTTGTAGATTTATTTTTCATAAATTAGCAGATGCTTGAAAACGTTGTAGAAGGTATGATTCCACAACGTTTTCTGGCTAAAAAAGTTGTAGTTTAATTATTTATATAAATATACAAAATTTTTAAAATGTTGTAGATAAAAAAAAAGAAAAAAAAAAGGTTGTAGTTCACCTACATTACCAATGCACCTGCAATATGATAATACCATGACATATAGCTAAAAGGTCTAAATTCTCATTTAAATTTAAAGCCAAAATGTATCAACCATTCAAAATACATCCCAATAATACCTTTCGTTTACAGTTTCAAATTACTACATCCACAAAATATATACCAAACTATCCATATATGCATATCAAATTCACTTTTCAATATAAATATATAATAAAAACATGTTATATAGCACTGTAGAAACTAGAAATGAATCTTATCATGAAAAGAAACATTTATGTCAATGTAAAAACAAAAAAAAAATCAAATTTTGAGAAGACAAGAGAATCCTTTCCCTAGAGGCCTTAACACGAATCCGTTTACTCATTTCAGTGACAAGAGAAAGGCGATCAAGTGCAGCTTCATCAATTCCACCATCTGAGAAGGATGAACACATACAGGCAGAAATAGAGCCTTCAAAAGAAAACAATCAAGGCCAAACATTATATTTTTTCAAACCTAGTTGTATATGAACATGCTGGATAAGAGGACAGCTAAGGAAAATATCTGTGTGCTGTAAGTTCCCTGTCAAAAAATCCAAGAGAAGGAACTGAAGCACAATTATATAATACAATTCTTAAAAGAAAAAAGAAGCACCAGTAAAGTAGTGGACTGGGTGAAACTGAAATGGACAAATTTGTTAAATTGACATAAAAGAAGTATCATTCATCTGGCTTGGTTTCTGGAGGGGCCCATTCATCTGGAACTTTCATGAACTTCTCTATTTCATCAAACATGTTCACAGCAAATACGTGTGCCCTATCCAACTTGTATCCATTTGTCTTCTCCTTTGCAAGCTCTGCTTCCTATAACAGTAACCAACTAAATCAAATAGAAACAAAAGCACTACACAAGAAACAATGTGATAACCAAAAGATACCCAAAATTTACTAACAACATAAATGAAAAGAGAAATCTGGAACAACTAATACGTACAAGTGATGCAGCTGCATTTTGAACAAGACTATCTATTTCTGCTGACTTTCCTTTCTTCTTGTCAATGGAATGATGTTTCATTTCACTGTTACCAGAAGACCTCAAGTTTGGCTGACACGCAGTTTCAGCGACTTGAGATGACTCGATATTTTGGATCATATTGCAAGGTGAAAGATATGATCCTCCCAAATCAGTTTCGGATTGCATGGTCATTGTGATGCTTGGATTGTCATCAGCAGTGCAATTGCACTTGCATGAGGCGGGAACATATTTATCATAAGCTGTCAACTAGAACATCTACCATGCATTTTTTGTGTAAATGTGCTGGTATGGTGTTTGATTGCCACAAGTACTAATGGAAATAAATGATCCATAAAAGATCAAAGTCCAAAATTCTATCTATCACCTGGAGCTTCTTCGCAAGATCCTCATGACTTTTCGATGCAGCTGATCTGCTAGCTGCTTCCTTGGCATTACTCAACCAGTGAGTAACTTTAGCCTGAAAAAGAACATTAATCAATAAATCTGGCATAAACAATGGAATGCCAATAATTTCATTATGGCATGTGTAACGAGTACAAATAGGAGTGCAATATACACATTTGTATATCTATCACAAGCTTTAGACTAAGGTAAGGCCAAGTTAATTTAACTTGATCTCTACAGACTTTGGAGGCAAGAAAATACTGATAATGGATTTTGTCCAAATACTAAGGTCACCAAGTTCACTGATTATATAAATCAACAGCGAAACACCAAGACAACTCAACTAAGTGGTCAAACCAATCACCCTCCACCAAAGGCCATAGTCAAGCACTAAGCCATAACAAATAAATCCTTAAATACAGCTTTATCATTGGAAAAAACTCCAAGGTCAACAAGTTCATCAATTACACAAACCATCACTTGAGCCCACCCCTAGCCCTTCTTTTCTTTTTCCACTCCAATCTCCCAATACTCAAGGCAAAGGAAGGAAAATAATCTCTAGAAGAATGAGAAAATAATAAATATATCTTGAAGAGAGGGAGATGTAAACAAGTTAACCATAAATACCATGCAACGATCACAAACTCGAACTTGTGGAGCATTCTCGTCAGTAGTCAGTGCAATTCTACCATGGGTACACTTGTCATAGAAAATGTCTCCACAATTTCTGCAGTGATGTTGAAAATTGGTGGAACAAACCATGGTTTATTGCTCGCCCAAAAGAAAATGATAGAAGTGCTAATTGCTCCATAAAACATTTATATTACCACCAAATAAAATTACAAACCATGCAGACGAGACATGCCTTCCTCACAAAAGCACTTAAATCAGTCCCACAAGATGTACACTTGGTCACCGCTTCATCTGGAACCTATAAAAATAAGCGCAATGCCAAAGAAGCAAACACTTTCAAGAGGATCTTTTCATTGCATCACAAAGGATTAAATTGATAAAGATACAAGGTAAAAATCAACTATTACCAAGCCTTTGAGGAAATAAGGCTTCATCATCCAACTGAGATTCAATCCAGTCCATCAAGTACTCAACATATTTTGGAGCTAAAACTTCAATAGGTTTCTTGATCTGTACACCATCTGCCCATCTATACTCATACCTGAAAATTAAAATTTACCATCTCCATAATATCAGGCGCTAAACACATTATAATCTTAAAACAGAAGAACTATTTGGGTAATAGCATAATATAGTCAAGTCAATGGTAGTATATCGATCAATTAACTTTTCCATTCAGCACTTGAAAACAGGAAAGGATTTTGCAGGAAAGTTCATGGTTCAAATTTATGTACCAAAGATAGCAATCATATCATCAAAACACAAAGAATTACAGAAATAATTAAAATGTGATAGTATCCTGGAGGCCTTCTTGTCCTCCGTATACATCGTAATTCCCTTCTCATTTCTGAATCTTCTTTATCTAAAAAGAATGTGGCAATATCCATGTAGCATATAGAGTTGTGCCCATACTCATAAAATATCAGTCGACACAAATGTCAAGACAAGCCAAATGATAATGAATAAATTAGAAGCTGCTACACTCAATCATATGGAACCAGTTTACAAGTGAATAAGAACAAACCTTATATAATCACTGGTCCTTTTGTAAAGACCACGACCAACAAAATATCGCTCCTGGTAATGTCAAAGAAATTAATAGGTTGTATACTGCTTAAAGCATTAGAACAAATACATCCAGTAAGTAAAATTAATGATAACTACCTGATAAATCCACTTAAAAAATTGAAAGAATGACTGATCAGACATTTCAAAAAAGAGCATGACATGCAGGAAATTTGAGCAACATGGCAAAAACCAACTATCTGTATGAATATCGATAAAATCTAGAGCCTTGTATGGAACAACTATTTGTATGAATATCGGTAAAGTAAATGTCATCTACCAAACTCAACTCAACAATACTTTATCCCACAATTATTACTTATACCAAACAAGAAAGTTTGACAATAGCACTAATGCAAGTATTTCTCATGAATGAAAATAGTGCCCAAAATAGGTCATGTCCAACAAACAATTATCAGAGCATAAAATTGACTTACTTTCTAGAATATGGGATCCATTAGATATAGGAACAGAGGTAGCTCCATTTGGCAATATCTGACACATTAGCTCAACCTGTTTTTCAAGCAACTAGTTGAATTCTAATATTTGTTCTTTCACCACAAGTCTCAGATGATATGCCTCAAAAAATTCCTGATTTTCTTCTTCAAGTTTTTGCCAGATTGAATAAAAAAATATTAGATATTATAATCTCAAAGTGTTTCCAGAAAAAGAAAGAAAAATGGAACCCTAACCCGTCGTTTTCCAGCCTATAGCCTACTCCAGTAGGAACCTCAGGTAACTGCAACCGCCAAAGCCCGGCTGCGAGCTTCCTCGCTGAGATTGAAGCCTCTCTCCCTTTCCTTATTTTCTGAGCATTCTTTCGACCAATCTCTGGCACCGACTTGTCATCCTTAGCCGAAACATCTGTAGTCTCTCTAAGGTTATCGACTTTCCAATGGAGCAAAGGAGTCTCGGGTCTACTCCGCTTATCCACGGGAGCTCCGTCCCTCTTCAATGAAACTCCAAAAGTCAGAAGGCTGGGCTTCCTCACCTTTCTGTGAGGCGGCTTGCGAGAAGTGGGTTTTTGACGAAGAAGATCTGAATCTGGTGAATGGGGGTTTAGGGCTTTAGAAGAAAGAATAGGTGGGAGGTCAATATTGCTGGTGATCTTCATATTTTCTGATGAGATTCAGCCATCACAGAAACTATTAATCAAGGAATAGGTAATGTGTGATGAAGTGGTAGCCGAAGGTTTCGAATAAGGAAACAGAATAATTGTGCCAGTTGTTTCGAATCCTCATTTTAATTTCAAAATTTAAGTTCCGCTTTTTTTTTTCCTCCGTGTTTTTTTACATAGATAACATTTTTTTATAAAAAACGTTATCTATTTAAAACCAAAAATTGCCCTTATAAATACATAACGTTTTTTCATATGTATCTACAACGTTTTGTTAAAAAACGTTGTAAAAAAAATACCACAACGTTTTTTATATAAACGTCATCTTTTAAGTGTTGTCTTTTTATGATTTTGTACTAGTGAACATTATGAACACGAGACATGCTTGGAGATAACGCGAGTCTATAGGCCACATTTCCCTACTCGGTCAAGAATCTGAAATGGACAAATAAATCGTGGATTGAGCTTTCCTCTTTTTCTAAATCTTGTAACTCCCTTCCATGGAGCAACACGCAATAATACATGATCCTTAATATTAAATTCTACGTCCTTTCGATGAATATCTGCATAACTCTTTTGTCGATCCTGTGTTGTTTGTATACGTTGTTGAATCATTTGGATCTTTTCTGTAGTCATACGTACCAACTCTGGTCCCAACAATGTTGCTTCACCTACCTCATCCAACATACTGGAGAGCGACACTTTCATCCATACAATGCTTCAAATGGAGCCACACCTATACTTGCCTAATAACTGTTGTTGTAGGAGAATTCCACCAATGGTAAATACTTATCTCAACTCCCTTTGAAGTCTAGGACACAAAGTCTTAATAGATCTTCAAGAGTTTAAATAGTCCTCTCTGATTGTCCGTCCGTTTGAGGATGGTATGCCTAACTGAATTATAAATCCGTGCTCATAGCTTTCTGCAAGCTAACCCAAAATTATAAAGTGAATCTTAGGTCACGATCTGAAACTATGGATATTGGCATGCCATGCAATCTCACAATCTCATTTACGTACATACGAGCAAGATGTTCAAGAGAATAAGTCTCCCGTATCGGCAAGAAATGAACAGACTTAGTTAATCTATCAACAATAACCCAAATCGCATCTATGCCTTGAGAAACCTTAGGAAGACCTGTAACGAAATTCATGGTAATGTGTTCCCACTTCCATTTCGAAATCTCTAGTGGTTGCAATGGACCTTTGGCACTTGATGCTCCGCCTTTACACGTTGACAAGTTAAACACCTCGAGATAAACTTCACGATTTCTCTCTTCATATTGCTCCACCAAAATGTATGTCGAAGATCACGATACATTTTGGTACTTCTAGGGTGAATTGTAAACGGTGTGTTGTGTGCCTCCATCATGATTTTGTACTTCAAATCAGAGTCGTTAGGAACACAAAGTTTAGAGTGGACTCGAAGTATTCTTTCTTCATCGATTCTTGCTTTTACAATAGCACCTTCTTACATTTTCTTCTTCATACGCATCAGCTCTAGGTCCGTAGGTTGAGTAGCTTTAACTTTAATGTTGGTTCTATGCGTATACTTGACATCATCTCATGGGTCCCCTGAGTCTTGAACTCTATCTTCATCTTTTGTAAATTACATAAAATAGGCCTTTGTGTTGACAGCATCACACTCATTCCCACATATGATCTTCTACTTAACGCGTCAGCTACCACGTTCACTTTCCAAGATGGTATTGAATGGTATGGTCATAATCTTTCAACAACTCGAGCTAACGTCGTTGCCACATGTTAAGTTCTTTTTGGGTGAAGAAATATTTGAGGCTTTTATGATCCGAATATATCTCCACTTTCTCCCCATATAGATAGTGTCTCCAAATTTTTAATGCGAAAACGACTGCTGCCAACTCCAGATCATGAGTAGGATAATTCCTCTCATATTCTTTGAGTTGTCGCGAGGCATAGGCTATGACTTTCCCATGTTGCATGAGAACACATCCTAACCCTTTGCCTGAAGCATCGCTGTAGATAACAAATCCATCCGAACCAGACGATATTGTCAGAATAGGTGCCGAAATGAGTCTCCAATTAAGCTCTTGGAAACTCTTCTCGCATTCCTCTCTCCATACGAATTTTGTATCTTTCCTAGTCAGCTGAGTTAATAGAGTAGCGATTCGAGAAAATCCTTCCACAAATCTAAACCAATAACCAGCAACCAAAAAGCTACGTACTTTGGTCACCGACTTCGGTTGCTCCCAACTTTGTATTGCTTCAATCTTCGTTGGGTCAACAGATATTCTATGTTTTGACACCACGTGCCCAAGGAATGCTACTTCCTCAAGCCAAAACTCATATTTCTTCAACTTGGCATATAGTTTGTTTTCACGAAGTCTTTAAAGTACCAGCTTCAAATGGTGCTCATGATCTTCACGACTTTTGGAGTATATGAGGATGTCATCAATAAAGACAACAACGAATTGACCCAAATATTTCTTGAATACTCGATTCATCATATTGATGAAAATCGCAGGATCATTAGTCAATCCAAAAGACATGACTAGGAATTCATAATGCCCGTACCGAGTTCTAAAGGCATTCTTCGGAATATCCTCAGTTTTAATCTTCAGCTAATGATATCCAGAACGAAGATCGATCTTTGAAAAGAATTGTGCTCCTTGTAACTGGTCAAATAGGTCATCAATGCGAGGTAGCGGATACCTATTCTTGATGGTGACATGGTTCAATTCCCGGTAGTCAATACAAGTCGCATATTCCCGTCTTTCTTTTTTACGAATAAAATAGGAGCACCCCAAGGAGATGTAATAGGACGAATGAAATTGATGTCCAACAACTCCTGTAGTTGGACTTTTAACTCATAAAGTTCAATAGGAGCCATTCGATATGGGGTTTTAGAAATGGGTTTTGTACCAGGTTCAAGATCAATAAAGAATTTAACTTCACGTTCTGGGGGTAGACCGGGAAGTTCTTCAGGAAATACGTCAGGAAATTCACTAACAACATAAATATTATTCAAATCTGACGTGTTTTTATTCAAGTCCATGACATGGGCTAACAAAGCTTAACATCTGTTTGTGAATAAACGAATGGCTTTATAGTTTAATTAGACATTGATTGACTTTAGTGGTTTAGTTGCTTGAATTAACATAACAGGTTGGTTAAGATTATGAAAACTAACAACCTTACGGAAATAATCAATTTTGGCATGATGAGTAGTTAACCAATCAATTCCTAAAATCACATCAAAAGCAAGTATTTTTAAAGAGATAAGATCCACAGGTAATGTGATGGTGCCAACTTGGATCAAACATGTTTTATAAATAGTAGATGTAATGAAAGTTTCTCCTAGTGGAGTAGTCTTTAACAGATAAGTCAAAGTCTAATTTCTCAAGAGTCAAGTTCAAGCGTTGAGCACAAGCAGGAGAGGTAAAAAGTTGGTAGAACCGGTTCTAGTAAGGTATTACTTCGCAAGAGTTTATGATTAGCTTACCCGTGAACTCCTTGTTCGGGTTCCTCACATTTTGGGCAGTCACGACAAACGCTCTTCCAAGAAACCACTGACTTTGACTTGTCTGGGACAACCTTTGGAGTCACCATCCTCACTGTTATTGGCTTTGCTACAGTACAATCTCGAGCGATATGACCTTCCTTTCCACAATTATTAACATACCTTGAACTATTGTGGGTGTTTGGGCTGATGTGTCCCTCTTTCCCCGCATTTATAACATATGATCGGTGGTCATTCTCCTCCCTTAGAAATAGTTGATGCTGGTGCTGACCTCTTCACATTGTCATTATTGTACCTTCTCTTTTTAAAATCTCCCCTGACTCACTTCTTTTATTATCATGGCCACAATTTCCACCAAAAGTGGTTACACTTTTGTCTGTTTTTTTCTGCCGTTGGTTTTTATTGCTGCCATGACTGCTTGCCACCGGTATGACACCCTGGTTGTGGTCACTCGGTTGAACGTACTCATTAATCTCGCTCTAATAATTGAGCCCTGTTGACACATCTGAATATAGAGAAATTTGTGAGAAATGAGATATGACGTTATTGGGCTTCAGACCTCTCAGAAACATCCGCTGTCATACGTTCCTCATTCTCTACCAAATGAGGTGCAAAACTGGATAACTCGCGAACTTAGCCTCGTACCGCGACACCGTCATGTTGTTTTGTTCCAGTCTAATAAACTCTACCTCCTTCATATGACGAATACTTTCAGGAAAGTACTTGTCATTGAACAGTTTTCTGAAATGTTTCCCAAGACATGTTGAGTGCGGCTGGCTGAGTACGCTTCATAAATTCCCATCAGTAATCTGCTCACCACGAAACATAAAGGTGGCGATGGAACCTTCTGTTATCCGTGCATCCCAAGACATCAAATATCTTGGTAATTTGCTTGACCCACGTTTCTGCCTTAATCGGATCCGGCTTTCCCCAGAATTCTGGGTGGTCCCAACTCTTTGAACTGCTTAGCTGTGACAAACCGCGCTGTTGTTATTATTTTCACCCGTATTTTTATACACGAGTCTCCCTCGTCTGATTTTTACATGAACTGCAAAAAGCTTCTAAACATCACATCGTTCATCGTCTGTTCGGTGGAGTTATTTACAGGGAGGACTTTTGTCGTCCCGTTGCACGTTCTCCTGATTTGTGATTAAAGGTGTCTCCACGGTCTCACTTTCCTCCATTGTTAACTTTCTCAGTTGCCATTCTCAAATACTACCATAAAATAAGGGTTTATTAAAGAATTAACATATCACATAATATCCTTTTATTTTGAACAATCCAACAAATAAGATTAGGTAGGACACACTAGCGAAGGATTTTCTCGTCTTCCCCTCCTAGTATTCTATTCCCCTATCTCCTCCAGAGACCATATCCCTAAGCTCTGATACCAATTGTGACGCCCCCAAAATAGGTATACATCATCCATTCTGAGTCGCCAAAAAATATGGTACAGAAAAAACACAACTTTATTAATACAATTGTCGTGCAAAATAACGACAACACATAAACTATGAGTTAAAAAACAAATATATTATCTTCTAGACAATATCCACAAATAAGAAGTCCTCATTACAATTATTGATACACTATTTTACAAATAGTGAGGACTATTATAATAACTGCCTTGGAATATAGCTCCACACCCCGACTACTTTCCCGCTATATTCTCGCTTCTTGAAAAGAAAAATGGAACAAAAGAAAAAAAAGGGTGAGCTCAACTAGCCCAGTAAAGAATATTATGACTAAGATAATTTAGAACAAATTATCGTTAGTCCTCAAAAGGGGAAAAATCTGATAGAATATAATAGACAACAAGTTTTAGATCAACAACTGCAACGGAGACATCAATCCATTAGAAGAGTCAAGTAGAGAATGAATTCTACTATCTTCTAGATTTAAAAGTCCATCATCAATATTTTTTCCTCTCTAACATCAATAATATACATCTTGAATCAATTATTCATCTTTGCACTACATGCAAAAGATATTCATGTGTATCACTTGTTGGTCATGTTCATCTCAACAACCTGTTCATCTTTACACTACGGGTCAAAGATATTCATCAGTTCATCATTCATCTTTGCACTACAGGCCAAAGATATTCAGTAATATCATCATTTAGGGCTGAGAATGATGAAAATTTTTTAAAGAAAACGAATCTAGTGAGTTAAAAGAACAAGGAATAAGGATTCGTATTTTAGTTCATCCATGTGCAAAAATACTCCATATAAACTAATGTGTGGAGCAAAATTCAAGAATAAAGATCAAAACATTAATACAATCAAAGCTAGTAACCATAATAAACAACTTGGACAAGAAAAGAAAATTTTAATTTTTTTGTGAATAGTGTTGTATACGTGAATAGTACCCCCGACACAAAAAGAAAAGAATTTTCAAAGAAAAATCTTACCATATTTCGGTATAATGATATTAAAAGAAATACATCATTTACGAAAAAAACTTAACATCCCTTACCTCAAAAGGATAGTGCTTTTGACTGAAATATCGGATATAATATTGAAGAAAACTTGCACCGTATAGCAACACTCAAAGTATCAAAATACTCACAAAAATATGCTCGATATTATAGAGAGAGAAAACTTCAGATTCTGTTGTGATTTTCAATTCTAACCTAAGCACCCTATTTTATAGGAAAATACTTAGAACACCAAAGCAGAAAATTTAATAAAATAATGTATTTATAAAAAATTTCACGCCCACTCTCTTGAAAATCTGATTTCAGTCACCAGTGGGGCCCACAATAATGAAAAAAAATGTTTTTCTAAACAAAAATATTTTAAAACTCCAAAATTAATTTTCCGGAACTTCATTAATTCATAAATAATAGCTCTTTTATCAGAAAAATTCAAATCTTATGTGCATTCTATAGTAAATTCAGTTCTCTACAACTTTGTAGCTTTAAATTTTTCTAAATTCTAAATAGAAATTGACCGAAATCAACATACGGACGATTTTGCAGGCTATAATCAAATTTCAGTCAAAAATGGGGTCCACCAACATGTTTAACATGTTTTTAGCATTTATGTAACAAAAATACTCGTTCTCTCATTTATTCATATATCACACATTCATTGCAAAAATATCTCCATTATTATATTATTGTATTATTATAATATATTTAAATAAATTATTTTATCAAAAAAGATAAAATATATAATTTTCAACAATTGTTACTTTTTTAAAAATTCCTCCTTTATATCCAATATATAAATATTTTCCTTTTCATATAAATCAATAATTAATTATTCACAAATAATATTACAGAATCACAATAATGACAACCAGGTCGTTCCCAAGAAAGAGGGGGCATTCCGGTAAGGATTTCACCTTATTGGCGCGCAATTAAATAACTTCTCTTAGACAGAACTTCTTTAGATATTACCAATAATGCTATCTAATAATATTATTCAATTAATATGAATTATTGATCTGATAATGAGAAATACTGTGTAGTGACAATTATTGAAATAACAATAATATAAAATATTAACGTAGCAATTATTGAATCAATAAAATAGAACATTGAACAGTAAATACTGTAATAATTATTGAGTAGTGCCTTCTTACGTAAGAATCAATAATTGGTGCAATATCGTATGCTACTGTGCAACACCGCGTATTACTGTGTTTTAACCACGGGGTATTCCAACAGTGTTAACGGTAACAACTACGCCGTTATTTATAAAAACTCATACTTGTCATTTCCTTCATCCAATCGCTTTTCGTTATGGGCCCACACAAGGCTGTGCCGTCGTACGAATATTCTCCGACAGCAAGAATATTTCACGACCAAACGAATATTCCCTGACAACAATGAATATTTTATAACCACTTACTTATTTAAAATATTTGTGCATTTTACCCATAACTAACCACATTAATCAAATCAACCCTTGCTATTTCAAAATAATAAATAGAGAAAATTTAATTTAATTTATAAAAAGTTGGGGTCTTACAGTGCATGTTTCTTTCAACGTTATATCTGATATTACAGTCAGAAATATTATTCTTTTGAGTTAAGGGATATTATTTTTTTCGTAAATGATATTATTTCTTTCAATATCATTATACCGGAATATTGGTATGAATTTTATTATGAAATTTATACCTTTTCATGCCGGAGTTACTATTCATGAGTTACTATTCACGAGTACTATTTACGAAGTATGATGATTTTTCTTGTGAAATTTCTACCTTTTAGTGTCAGGGTTACTATTCATGTATACGACACTATTCACGTATACGACACTATTAATGAATACAACACTATTCATAAAAAAATTAAATTATCTTTTCTATGTCCAAGATTGTTTGTTATGGTTCCTATCTTTGATTGGATCTATGTTTTGATCTTCATTTTTGATTTCTGCTCCACAATTGATTATTATGGAGTATTTTTGAACTTGGATAAACTAAAGTACGAACCCCTAATCTTTGTCTTTTTATCTCTCTAGTTTCGTTTTTATGAAAATATTTTTATCATTCTCAGTCCTAAATGGTGATATAACTGATTATCTTTGGCCTGTAATGCAAAGATGAATGATTATTTGATGAATATCTTTTGCCCGTAGTGCAAAGACGGACAGGTGTTGAGATGAACATGACCAACTGGTGATACAAATAAATATCTTTGGCCCGTAGTGCAAAGATGAATATTTGATGATTAATGTTACAGGGATTAAATATTGACGATAGACTTTTAAATTCATAGATGATAGTAGATTTCATTCTCTACTTAATTCTTCTAATGAATTATTATTTTCGCTGCAGTTGTTGATCTAAAACTTGTTGTCTATTGTATTCTATCAGATTTTTCCCCGTTGAGGACTAAGAATAATTTGTTCTACATTATCTTAGTCATATTATTTTTTGTTGGGCTAGTTGAGCTCACCTTTTTCCTTTTTGTTCCATTTTTCTTCTCAGGAGGCGAGAATATAGCGGGAACTAGTCGAGGTATGGAATGATTGTTCAAGATAGTTATTTTAGTAGTCCTCACTATTTTATAAAATAGTGTATCAATAATTATAATGAGGACTTATTTGAGTTTGAATACTGTCTAGAAGACAATATTTATATTTAAACTAACAGTATATGTGTTGTCGTATTTTGCACGACAATTATAATAATAAACTCGTAGTTATTTTATGTAAAATGTATTTGGCGACTCAGAATGGGTTGGGTGGTATGGACCTATTTTGGGGGCGTCACAGTTGGTATCAGAGCCTAGGGATATGGTTTCTGGCGGAGATCGGGGAATAGAACTAGGAGAGGAGAGACGAGTAAATCCTTCGCTAGTAGGTCCTACTGATAAGTGGGTTTTATACCTACTTATTGGATATTAATTCACGAGAACTATGCCCATCTCGAGTACACTTTAGTGTGTTTTTAGTTGCATTTTGTGTTATTTTGCATTGCATGTACTGAGAACTCCTTTGGTGTAAAAGTGCAGGAAATGGCGAAGCTCGATGTTAGTATGTGGCAATGAGACTAATGGAAGCATGACGCAAGGAACAAGTGAACAAAAGAAACTGAGCACTGATGGACAAAGAGGCAAGAGTAGCATGTTAAATAATCAGTAGCAGCATGACAAGGAAGCAGCAAAAGCAGATCACAAGATTACAAGATTGCAGAGTGCAGGAGCCGCGCGGCTGTATAAGCTGGAACACGCGCGCCCACGCCATCAACCGGACAGAGCTCATTTTGCATATGCGCCCCGCAATATATTTACAAAGGGATCGCGTGCGGCCGCGCTCGCTATAGACTGCAGTTACTGACTTTATTTTATTTTTGAAATTTAAAGTGTTTGAGTTGATATAAACTACCCTGGTTGGTACTAGACGCGACTATCTTTGGTTTTTACGAGTTTTTGATATTAGAGAACTAGGGTTCTACGCTTTGAGCGAATTCCAATGGGGAGCCAAGCATAGACTGAATATTTTATATTTCTTCATTAGAATTCAATCATTGACTACGAACTACTATTATATTGCTGGAGATTATTGAGGATTTGAACATCACGTTTGGATTATAATCTGCAATTGGGTTTGATCAATTCTATCTTATCTTTCAATTGTTTAATTATTGTCCATGTGTTACTCTAATCGCATAATGGCTTTTGGTTCAGACATGAACTAACTTCCATTATGGGATTCTAGCGGATTATAATATGTAGTCTAATTGATGGCTTGATTGTTGGATTGTTAGCGTATCATCAGGAATTTCTATTATGGTTGATTTGATTGTATGAATGCTTGATCACCATTCATTTTATGTACTTGTATGGAATTGAAAAATAATATGCGTGTGAGGTTGTAATCATGATAGCATGTGTGTATGGGGCAAGAATTGTTTAGCTTTATATTTCGTGAATCAGATAGACATATACTGTTTCACCGTATGAGTTATATATAAGGGCTTGTGCTTAAATTCAATATGACGGTAATTTCACATAGAAATATAGTGATTTTGGTTTTATTGATGATTACACTGATTTCTATTGTAAGTGGATATTATGTAAGTGGGTCATAATTTATTGAAAAAGAGTTATGTCTACAGTTGTGCTCTTGGCTAATTTCCTATGGTACGTGAATAATCTTGCATGATGGTGATATTTAGATGAAATATTAAATGAAGTTAGGATCCCATTATTTCCAGATTTGAATTATCATTTTATTATTCTTCTTTTATTTGTTACTTAGTTTATATTCATTCAAAATTATAGCGTTCGTTTAAGCATATAGATATAGTGATATATTTGATGTATAATAGTTTAATTTAGAAACCTTTCTCCGTGGATCGATACTCTACTTACTCTGTATTACTTGTTGACCCATGTATGCTTGCATGAGTTAGAGTCCTTTTATTAGAACTAAAAAGGAGGCAACAAGTTTTTGACGCCGTTGCCGGGGAAAGGCGTGTAATTTTATTATTATAATCAATTTTAAGCTAAATTGTATGACTTAGACAATTCTAATCTTGTCTCATTTCTATTTTTGTTTCTTATTTCAGGTATTCGTATATAGTATATGCGCACTCGATCCTCCAATCCCGAGTTAACACCTTTATAGGATAACATCAACGGTAGGGGTTGGAAAGCAAGAGCACGTAGAAATATACAAGAAGAGCTAGAGAATACAACATCTAATATGGCAGGTGAAGGACAAAGAGAAGAGCAAAGAGAGGAGCATAGGGCTTTAAGAGACTACTCTATGCCGAATATTAATGGACTGCAGTCTAACGCATAGTCAGACCAGCGATAGCAGCCAATACCTTTGAAATAAAATCGGGCACTATTCAAATGGTGCAAAATTCGGTATAGTTTGGGGGTGCTGCTACAGATGATCCTAATGAGCACCTATTGAGCTTTATTGAGATTTGTGAAACGTTCAGATAAAACGGGGTGACGAAGGATGCTATCAGACTTAGACTGTTTCCGTTTTCATTGAGAGATAAAGCAAGAAGTTGGCTTCACTCTTTACCTTCGGGATCTATAACCACATGTGTGACTCCCCTAAAATTAGGTATACATCACCCATCTTGAGTCGCCAGATACATGGTACAGAATTCAAATAAAACTTAATAATACAACTGTCGTGTACAATACGACAAAACATAAACTGTGAGTTTGAATACAAATATTGTCTACTAGAGAGTATACAAACTCAAAAGGAGTCCTTATTACAATTATTATCACATTATTTCACAGAATAGTGAGGACAACTAATGCACCATCTAGAACCATCACTCCGTTCCCCGACTCGTCCCAGCTATATTCTCATTTCCTGAAGAGAACAATGAAAGAAAGGGTGAGCTCAACTAGCCCAGTAAGAAATATTATGACTAAGATAATGCAAAATAAATTATCATTAGTCTTCAACAGTGTTAAACTGATAAAATATAACAAACATCAAGTTTAACTGCAGCGGAACAAACAATCCATTAGAAGAGTCAAGTAGGGAATAAAATATACTATCTTCTATGATTTAAAAGGTTTTTCATCACTTTTATCGCTGAGACTCAGCTTAATAAATAATCCACATCATCGAATCACCCCTGCACTACGGCCAAGGATATTCTTTCGTATCACGACCATGAATTATCCATGCACTACGGCTAAAGATAATCATGTTTTCATCAACGGTCCTGATCATGCCATAAAATAATTCATCTTTGCATTACGGCCAAAGAGAATCCATAGCCATAATCATACCAAAAACTGTCCATCAATGCACTACCGCTAATGCGGATTTTTTTTCACATCATTTGTAACATTACGGTTATGATTATACCGAATAATTCCTGGTCATAATCATACCAAGTCCATCTATGCACTACATGCCACAAATGACTTTCAACATAATATAAGCATGGGGATGATGACAATGATATAAGAATTCAATAAAACAAGTTCAAGAATTAATTTATCTAGGAACTTATAACGTCCAAATTGTCAACATGATACTGCTTTATAGAGTAAAATTCAAGAATGCTCAGAAGAATATTTCCATGAAAATATACTGGATGAAGTGCAAATATTAAGGATATTCCACTAATTTCATGGAGTATAGAAGTCAAAGTTTTAACCAACTGAGTATACTAAAGAATGGAATAACAAAAGAAATCACCATGTATGTGATAGACCGCACAGGCAGAATACTTTTCTTCTCTCTCTCTATAATTTCTTTCTAGAGTTTCAGTGAATTCGTAAGAAATAATGAAGGAATGAGCTTCTATTTATAGAAAAATGGACTGCATTGTAACTAACTTATGAACGGTCTAGATTGATTTACTTTAATCTGATGGTCCATATTTAAAGCAAAATCTTTTAAATAAAATATAATATATTCTATTTATAATCTAATAAAACGAATAACTTTTAAAAATTATTCTGTTTTATATAAAAAGATTTTACTATTAGCTTAATAAAACGAATAACTTTATAAAAGTATTCTGTTTTATATAAAAAGCTTTTCTGTTTTATTACATTAATAATACCAATAAAACAAAACTGAGTGACTTATCACGTAAGCCTCAATAATCAATACCGTATGCTACTATCCAACCACACACATTATTGTACTTTTACTACCGAGTAGTTCAACAGTATTAACGATAAAACTTCCGCCGTTATTTTCATAAAATATTTTTGTCATTTTCTCAATCCGACAATAATTCCGTTGTGAGGTCCACCAATAATTATGACGTCGTACGAATATTCCCCGACAAAAATAATATTCCCCGACCAATCGAATATAATACAACAACTTGCATACTTTACAAAATTTATAAATATTACCCTCAACTATAACATTATATCAAATCCACATCATAATATTCAACAAAAATATTTCGAGAAATTTAAATCTTTATTCATAAAATCTGGGGTCTCACAATCTCCCATCCTTATGAAATTTCGCCCTCGAAATTTACGTACGGACTTGATATGCCAAAGAGGTGAGGATACCTTGACTTCACTTCAAATTCGAACTCTTGAGGTATAACCTTTGATCGTCGAATATGATCCTTCTTATCCAAGATGTTAACACGTATCTCCTCATACGTTAAATCTTCTGCTATCTCGTCCGGTTTAAAATTAATAATGTGGTTCAGATCGTCCACATATTTACGTAATATCGATACGAAAAAAAAACGTTCTAAACACGCAACATACTTGGCTGTAAAACGAGTCTATAAGCCACAGTTCCTACTTGATCGAGGTTTTCAAATGGGCCAATTAAATCGAGCGTTGAGATTTCTTCTCTTCATCAATTCTTGCTTCTAGAATAACGCCCTCTTGAACCTTCTTCTTCACATTCATCAGCTTTAAGTATGTAGCTTGAGCGGCTTTAACTTTATCGATTAAAGTCGATTCTAATCGTATATTCGTTATCTTCATGTGAGTTTGTATATTCTTTACTTGTAACATCATACGATCTTCTACTCAACGCGTCAGCTATCACGTTCGCTCTTTCACGATGATATTGAATGGTATAGTAGCAATCTTCAACAGCTCGAGCCGACGTCTTTGGCGCATAATACGTTCATTTTAGGTGAAGAAAATATTTGAGGGTTTTAGAAATGGGTTTTGTACTAGGGTCAATACAAATTTCGATTTCATGCTCTAGGGGTAGGCTAAGAAGTCTTCAATAATACGCCAGGAAACTTATTAACAATAGAAATATCATTCAACGTTGTTACCCTCATCAAAGACTTGGATAGGACGTCACATTGATACCTATCCACTTGCCATCGTCATTCATGACGTCGCCTACGGAAAGTTCGGCTTCAGTGCATTCCACACAAAGAAGCCAACAACAAAAGGATCGGGGCTCTTTACTTATGGATTGATATGACAATAATTGACTTTAGTGGTTTGGTTACTTTGAATTCGCATAACAGGTTGGTTAGGAGTATGAAAGCTAACAACCTTACAAAAAGTATGACGAGTAGTTAACCAATCGATTCCTAAAATCACACCAAAGGCAAGTATCTTCAAAGAGATACGGTCGACAGGTAACGTGAAAGTGTTGATTTGAACAAGATTTATAAATAGTGGAGGTAACGAAGGTTTCTCCCAACTGAGTTTAAACAGATATATCAAAGTCTAACTTCTCCGGAGTTAACTTCAAACATTGAACACAACTAGGTGAAATAAAAGAGTGAGTAGAACCGGTATCTAACACGGTATAGACTTCACAAGAGTTTATGACTAACATACCCGTGATAATTTTATTCAGGTTCCTTGTCACGAAAAAAACGCTCTCTCTTAAACTACCGACTTTGACTTTTCTGGGACGGCCTTTGGTGCCTCCATCCTAGCTGAACTTGTCTTCGGTGAATGACAAAATCGGGCTAAGTGACCTTCTCTTCCACAATTATAACATGCTTTGGATGACATCGCGCAGTTTGGACTGATGTGTCCCTCCCCTCCGCATTTGAAACATATGATAGGTGGTCGTTCTCCTTCCTTAACAACGGGTGCTGGTGCTGACGTCTTTCCATCATTGTTGAATCTCCTCTTCTTGAAATGTCCATTCTTATTATTTTGACCATGATTACCACCAAAGTGGTTACCATATCTGGCATGTTGATTCCCTCTATGTTTATTGTCACCGCTTTGATGACTGTTATCACCGGTATTATCATTTTGCCGGCTGCTCTCTTTTGGTTGCGTTGACTCGTTATCACGCTCCACTAACTGAGCCCTATTTATAATATATGAATACAAACACAGTTTATGAGAAATAAGATATTGACGTATATCCGGTTTCAAACCTCTTAAAAACATTCGTGTCATTATCTCTTTATTATCAACCAAGTGGGATGCAAATCGGGACAACTCTGCAAACTTGGCTTCATACTGCGACACGGTCATGTTGTTTTGCTCTAACTTGATAAATTCCACCACCTTCATGTGACGAATACTTTCGGGAAAGTACTTGTCGTTGAACAGCTCTTGGAACTTCTCCCAAGACATCTTTAATGCATCAGACTGGATACGTTTTACAGATTCCCACCAGTGATCTGCCTCTTCACGCAACATAAAGGTGGCAAAGGGAACCTTTTTCTCCTCGGAGCATCCCAAGACATCAAATATCTTGGTGATCTACTTTAACCACGTCTCCGCCTTAAGTGGTTCTGGCTTTCCTAAAAACTCCGGTGGTTCCAGCTCCTTGAATTGCTTAGCGGTGACCAACCGTGGGTTGCTATTATTTTTACCAACATTAGGAACAGGAGCCGCCTTCGCCTGATGTTGCATAAATTCTAAAAATCTCCTAAACGTACCGTCGTTCGTCAATTGATTAGTGTTGTTGTTTACAAGAGGATTATCGCCATCCTGTTGCACATTGTCCTGATTATTGATCTGTGGAGAATCAACGGTCTCCTGTGCTCCATTGCTATTCTCAACATTCTCGGATGTCATTTTCAGATACTGCCACAAAACAAAGGTTAATTGACGTGTAACATATTATCCCTATATTCTGACCGACCAATTAAATACCAAATAATCTTAGGTAGGTCATACTAGCGAAGGAATTCCCTGTCTCTCCCCTCCTAGTTCTATTCTCACATCCTAGCCAGGGATCATATCCCTAAGCTTTGATACCAACTGTGACGCCCCCAAAATAAGGTATACATCACCCATCTTGAGTCGCCAGATACATGGTACATAATTCAAATACAACTTAATAATACAACTGTCGTGTACAATACGACAAAACATAAACTATGAGTTTGAATACAAATATTGTCTACTAGAGAGTATACAAACTCAAAAGGAGTCCTTATTACAATTATTATCACACTATTTCACTGAATAGTGAGGACTACTAATGCACCATCTAGAACCATCACTCCGTTTCTCGACTCGTCCCAGCTATATTCTCATTTCCTGAAGAGAACAGTGAAAGAAAGGGTGAGCTCAACTAGCCCAGTAAGAAATATTATGACTAAGATGATGCAAAATAAATTGTCATTAGTCTTTAACAGTGTTAAACTGTTAAAATATAACAAACATCAAGTTTAACTGCAGCGGAACAAGCAATCCATTAGAAGAGTCAAGTAGGGAATAAAATCTACTATCTTCTATGATTTAAAAGGTTTTTCATCACTTTTATCGTTGGGACTCAACATAATAAATAATCCACATCATCGAATCACCCCTGCACTACGGCCAATGATATTCTTTAGTATCACGACCACGAATTATCCATGCACTACGGCTAAAGATAATCATGTTTTCATCAACGGTCCTGATCATGCCATAAAACAATTCATCTTTGCACTACGGCCAAAGAGAATTCATAGCCATAATCATACCAAAAACTGTCCATCAATGCACTACGGCCAATGAGGATTTTTTTCACATCATTTGTAACATTACGGTTATGATTATACCGAATAATCCCTGGTCATAATCATACCAAGTCCATCTATGCACTACAGGCTACAGATGACTTTCAACATAATATAAGCATGAGGATGATGATAATGATATAAGAATTCAATAAAACAAGTTCAAGAATTAATTTATCTAGGAACTGATAACGTCCAAATTGTCAACATTATACTTCTTTGTAGAGTAAAATTCAAGAATGCTCATAAGAATATTTCCATGAAAATATACTGGATGAAGCGTAAATATTAAGGATATTCCACTAATTTCATGGAGTATAGAAGTCAAAGTTTTAACCAACTGAGTATAATAAAGAATGGAATAACAAAAGAAATCACCATGCATGCGATAGACCGCACATGCAGGTTATTCCAACAGAATAATAAATAACGGAACTAGGTCCGACGTAAAACGCACAGACAGGATATTCCAACAGAATAATAAAGAATGAAACTAGGTTCGGCGTAAAACGCACAGACAGGATATTTCGACAGAATAATAAATAATGGAACCAGGTCCGGCGTAAAATGCACAGACAGGATATTCCAACAGAATAATAATAAAGACGGAACCAGGTCCAGCGTAAAACGCACAGACAGGATATTGCAACAGAATAATAATAAAGACGGAATAATAGAAGAATGTCACCAAGTATAGGACAGCCCGCGTATACAGGTTATTCCAATAGAATAATAAAGAATGGAATAACAGAAGTTCTCTTCATGAATAAGAAAGAAAGAATACCATTTACGAGTACAACAAATAATATCCCTTACCGTAAAAGAAACTTGATATCGGAGTAGTGAAGTAGCAGAATACTTTTCTTCTTTCTCTCTATAATTTCTTTCTGGAGTATCAGTGAATTCATAAGAAATAATGAAGGAATGAGCTTCTATTTATAGAAAAATAGACTGCATAGTAACTAACTCATGAACGGTCTAGATTGATTTACTTTAATCTGATGGTCCATATTTAAAGCAAAATCTTTTAAATAAAATATAATATATTCTATTTATAATCTAATAAAACGAATAATTTTATAAAAGTATTATGTTTTATATAAAAAGATTTTACTATTAGCCTAATAAAACGAATAACTTTATAAAAGTATTCTGTTTTATATAAAAAGCTTTTCTGTTTTATTACATTAATAATACCAATAAAACAAAACTGAGTGACTTATCACGTAAGCCTCAATAATCAATACCGTATGCTACTATGTAACCACACGTATTACTGTACTTTTACTACCGAGTAGTTCAACAGTATTAACGGTAAAACTTCCGCTGTTATTTTCATAAAATATTTTTGTCGTTTTCTCAATCCGATAATAATTCCATTGTGGGGTCCACCAATAATTGCGACGTCGTACGAATATTCCCCGACAAAAATAATATTTCCCGGCCAATCGAATATAATACAACAACTTGCATACTTTACAAAATTTATAAATATTACCCACAACTATAACATTATATCAAATCCACACCATAATATTCAAAAAAAATATTTCGAAAAATTTAAATCTTTATTCATAAAATCTGGGGTCTCACAACATGGGCGGACCTAGAACAAAAATTCTTAGCCAAGTTTTTCCCAATGGCTAAGACTGCAAAGATGAGGACAACAATCTCCCAGTTTGAGCAACAACAGGGTGAATCTCTATATGAAGCCTGGGAGAGATACAAAGAGATGCTAAGAAAGTGTCCACACCATGGTATGCTAGATTAGATGGTGATCAACACATTCTATAATGGATTGGGATGGCAGTCCAGACCGATTATAGATGCAGCTGCAGGAGGAGCATTGTGGGCAAAAAGTTATGAGGAAGCTTATAATCTTATCGAGACAATGGCAGCGAATGATTTTCAAAACCCTACATCCAGGATGCCATAGCCCAAAGTTGCAGGTTTGTTGGAAGTGGATGCTATTACTCAGTTGTCAGCACAGATGGCATCCATGGCGAAGAAGATTGACTCTTTAACTGAGATTAAGGCAAAACAGTTGCCTTTGTATGTGATATTTGTGCAGGGTCACACTCAACAGAACAATGTGCTATTAGTTCGGAGTCAGTACAGTATGTGAGCAATTACAAGAAGGACCAAGGTCAATTTCAGAACACATACAACCCCAACAACCGCAACCATCCAAACTTCAGTTGGTCGAATAATCAGGGAAATCAACAAAATCAGTTTCAGTCAAATCACCAATTTCAGTCACAGCCAGCTCAGACTCAATTTACACCAAGACCACCTTTTCCACCGGGATTCTCTCAACAACAACCTCACACTCCAGCTACACCTCAGCAAGAAAAGAAATTAGAAATGGAGGAGATGATGATGAAGTACATGGCAAACACAGAGGTGATGATTAAAAGCCAAGCAGTGGCTATTAAAAATCTGGAAACTCAAATGGGACAAATGGTGAACATGCTTAACAATAGGCCCCAGGGTTCAATGCCAAGCACTACGGAGACAAATCCATGAAGAGAAGGGAAGGAACAATGTCAAGAGATCACATTAAGGTCTGGGAAAAGGTTGTAGAAAATGAGCATGGCGCGGCCGCGCCATATTTACAAAGGGAGGATGCGCGGCCACGCGAGGCAGAAACTGAGTCTGAGAAGAAAGAAAATCATGAAGGTTCTGAGTTACAGCTGAAAGATGATAACAAAGTAGGTTCAGTCGAGAAGCCCGTGAGTAAAACACCACTAGTTTACTCTCCGGTGCCATATCCACAAAGATTGAATAAGTAGAGGGAAGATAAGTAGTTCGGCATGTTTTTGGAGGTTTTTAAAAAGCTACAGATTAACATACCCTTCGCTGAGGCATTGGAACAGATGCTGAGTTATGCAAAGTTCATGAAGGGTATATTGTCAAGGAAGAGGAGATTAGAAGAGTTTGAGACAGTGGCCTTGACGGAGGAATGCAGTGCCATGCTTCAGCGCAAATTACCTCCAAAGCTGAAGGATCAGGACAGTTTCACAATTCCATGCACGATCGGGAAGATGAGCTTCAGTAAATGTCTATGTGATCTTGGGGCAAGTATCAATTTGATGCCCTTGTCAGTATTCAACCAGTTGGGATTGCCGGCTCCAAGGCCGATAAATATTTCTTTGCAGCTAGCTGATAGATCCATCACGTATCCACAGGGAATAGTTGAAGATGTACTGGTAAAAATGGATAAATTCATCTTTCCGGCTGACTTCATCATTCTAGATTATGAGGAAGATAAGAGTATACCAATCATACTTGGGAGACCATTCCTAACTACAGGAAGGACTTTGATTGACGTTCAGAAAGGGGAACTCACTATGCATGTTCATGATCAGGAGGTTACCTTCAACGTATTTAAGGCAATGAAGTTCCCAACAGATGAAGAGGAATGTTTCAGAGTTGATTTGGTAGACTAGGTCTTAAATGATGAAGTAGAGAATCTGGTGGATTATGAATCGTTGAGAAGTGTTATGGCTGGGAATTCAGAATTCGAGGATGAGGAATTTAAAGAACTTGTACAATTTCTTGATACTACGCCACAATTCAGAAAATTCAAGACACCTGTTGAGCCATTGAAGAAAGTTGGAGAGACGTCAGTAAAATTGAAGCCATCTCTTGAGACACCTCCAGAACTTGAATTGAAACCACTTCCAGATCATTTACGGTATTCATTTTTAAATAAAGATTCAAAGCTACCTGTGATTATTTCTTATGTACTAACATCTTTTCAGGAAGAAAAACTGCTACGAGTCCTTAGAGAGTTCAAGTCAGCTATTGGATAGACTATAGCAGACATAAAAGGGATCAGCCCTTCGTTTTGAATGCATAAGATTCTGCTAGAAGATGATAGTAAGCCGTCGGTGGAGCAACAAAGAAGACTTAATCCGATAATGAAAGAAGTGGTCAAGAAAGAAGTATTGAAATGGCTGGATGCAGGCATAATATACCCAATTTCAGACAGTTCATGGGTGAGCCCAGTGCAATGCGTACCGAAAAAGGGTGGTATGACCGTGGGTTTAAATGAGAATAATGAGTTGATTCCAACACGAACAGTGACAGGGTAGAAAGTCTGCATGGACTATCACATGCTTAACAAAGCTATGAGGAAAGATCATTTCCCACTGCCTTTTATCAATCAGATGTTGGACAGACTAACAGGTCACGAGTATTATTGCCTTCTGGACGGATATTCAGGCTACAACCAAATTGTTATAGCTCCAGAAGACCAAGAAAAGACAACCTTCACATGTCCACACGGCACGTTTGCTTTCACAAGGATGTCTTTCGAATTGTGCAATGCTCTAGCCACCTTCCATAGATGCATGATGGCCATTTTTTTGGATATGGTGGAACATAATGTGGAGGTATTCATGGACTATTTCTCGGTATTTGGGGATTCTTTTAATTTATGCCTTGAGAATTTGGTGATGGTCTTAAAAAGGTGTGTTGAAACGAATTTAGTACTGAATTGGGAGAAGTGCCATTTTATGGTACAAGAAGGAATTATTTTGGGTCACAAAGTTTCGAAGAAGGGACTTGAGGTGGATAGAGCGAAGTTAGAAACTATTGAGAATTTGCCGCCACCAACTTCAGTTAAAGGTGTTCGAAGTTTTTTGGGACATGCAGGCTTCTACCGCAGATTTATTAAAAACATCTCAAAGATAACTAAACCACTTTGTAGTTTATTGAAGAAGGATGCACAGTTTAAATTTGATGAGGATTGCGTGACTGCATTTGAGCATTTGAAAGGGAAATTAACTTCAGCACCAGCTATTACTGCTCCAAATTGGGATTTACCATTTGAGTTAATGTGTGATGCCAGTGATTACGCTGTGGGGGCTGTTTTGGGTCAAAGAAAGGAGAAATTTTTTCATGTGATCTATTATGCCAGCAAGACCTTTACTGATGCGCAGTTGAACTACACCACCACAGAGAAAGAGTTATTGGAAGTGGTGTATGCCTTTGATAAATTTTGAGCGTATTTGATTGGTACAAAGGTGATAGTGTACATGGATCACGCGGCAATCCGACACATAGTGGCAAAGAAAGATGCAAAGCCCCATTTGATCAGATGGATATTATTGTTACAGGAATTTGATTTGGAGATCAAGGATAGAAAGGGAACTGAAAACCAAGTAGCAGACCACTTATCTCGACTTGAGAATCCGGAAAGGGAGGCAGACGACAAAGTTGTAATAAATGAATCCTTTCCAGATGAGTAGTTATTTGTGGTGAAAGGGGAAGTGTCATGGTTTGCAGACTACGCGAACTATTTGATGAGTAAGATGGTACCTTCTAATTTGGTGGGTCATCAAAAGAAAAAATTTCTGCATAATGTCAAATGGTATATATGGGATGAGCCGTATTTGTTTAAACAGTGTGCTGATCAGATAATAAGAAGGTGTATCCCGTATAGCGAGATCGAGGGGATTCTGCAGGATTATCACGCTTTTTTGTATGGGGGTCACTATGGTGGAGAGCGAACAACGGCTAGAGTACTACAAGCAGGATTCTACTGGCTGACAATTTTCATGGATGCGTACAGTTTCGTCCAGAGATGTGATAGATGTCAGAGAGTCAGGAACATTTCAAAAAGAAATGAAATGCCATTGAACACAATCCTTGAAGTGGAAATTTTTGATGTGTGGGGGATAGATTTCATGGGGCCTTTCGTTTCTTCATGTGGAAATCTTTACATCTTGCTAGTAGTGGATTATGTGTCGAAATGGGTCGAACTGGGAGCTCTTCCAACAAATGATGCCAAAGTAGTCCTTAGGTTTTTACAAAGAAGTATCTCCATGAGGTTTGGGACTCCTAGGGCCATCATTAGTGATGAAGGCAGTCATTTCTACAAGAGGCAGTTTTCAGTTTTATTGGCTAAGTATGGGGTGAACCATCGCATTGCTACAGCTTATCACCCACAAACAAATGGCCAAGCAAAAGTGTCAAATCGAGAAGTTAAAAGAATTCTGGAAAAAGTTGTGATCCCATTAGGAAGGATTGGTTTTTAAAGCTTGATGATGCTGTGTGGGCATATAGGACTGCATACAAGACTCCATTGGGCATGTCCCCTTTCCAGCTAGTTTATGGCAAAGCATGTCATCTTCCTATGGAGTTAGAACATAAAGCATATTGGGCGATTCGGAAGCTGAATTTCGATTTGAAAGCTGCAGGAGAGAAATACCTACTCCAACTCGATGAGTTGGATGAATTTCGATTACAGGCATATGAAAATTTAAAGCTGTACAAAGAAAAGGTGAAGAAATGGCATGATCGCAAGATCATAGAGAAAACATTTGAGCCGGGACAAAGAGTGTTGCTTTTCAATTCCAGACTTAAACTTTTTCCTGGAAAGCTCAAGTCAAGGTGGTCAGGGTCGTTCACAGTGAAAATAGTTTTCCCGCATGGTGCGGTAGAAGTATTTGATAAGTTTTCGGACAAGCCTTTTAAAGTGAATGGACAGCGATTGAAGCATTACTTTGGTGGCGAGGTGAACAGATAAAAAGTCACCTCAATTCTCTCTTCAACATGAGATTCAGAGCCAGTCAAGCTAATTGACTATAACTTAGCGCTAGATGGGAGGCAACCCATTGTTTTTATCTCTACTATTTATTTATTCAGTTTAGGTTATTTTTGTTAGTGCATTTTCATTTGTAGTTGTGATAGTTTGATAGCTTTGCATAAATATATTAGTAGCTGAATGTCATATGATTCTGTTTGTGCATAGCATAGAAATTATGGTGTTAAGATAGACACACATGCTTATTTAGTAATTCATGCTTTGACAGTGTTTATTGCTGATATTGTAGGTGTATTGGAGTGAATGCCTTACTGTCTTGAAGTATTGGGAATGACAACTGACAGTGCAGGAATCAGAGAACCGCGGCCGTGCCTGAAAATGTTTTACAAACCGCGCGCCCGTGCTGCAAGCAATGCTGTGTAGAAACAGGCACTCGCGCGCCCGCACCACATATTCATTGAAAACGCGCTCGGCCACACCAGGCACTGGACATTGAATTGTTTTTTAAGTTTTAAAGCAGGTGTTGTGACTCATTTCTTCTATCATTTGAAATCACACAAGAGGTGTTTTCCCTTGTTCTCTCCATAACGCATAACGTCTCATCTCCAAGCTGTTACCATTTGCTCTACTACCCACGATTCTACCCACGTTCAACCTCTACTCAACACCTACAGTGGGATTGATAAATCTAAGGTTTCAGACTAGGTTGTGCAAAATCTATTTGGGGGTAATCAGTCATCGGCTATCACTCACTATCAGGTAAGTAATCTTCGTCTTATTTATCAATTTCAAATGGGTCCTAAGAGAGCACGTTCTATCACTTTGTCATCATCATCTTCCTTCAGTAACCAAGGCAAAGATATTGTGGATCATACAAAATTTCTAAGTCTGGAAGCACAAATGGAGTATTACAAAATTGTTGCAAAGACATTTGTGAAGGAACAAGGCTTTAAACCTGAGAAGCAGAATGGCCAACTGTGGGATATGATTCGAGAAAGGGGATGGATTGGACTGACTGCAACCCCTATGCCTGTTCCAATGAGTATCGTTCGAGAATTCTATGTTAATGCTAAAGACACTATGAGTGGTCTATCTGTGGTTCGGGGGTTTCAAATAGATTACAGACCACCAGCAATCAGAGAAATCTTTAGGATAGTTGACACACCACCGACTGGGGACAATAATTGGGTTGAGGCTGCCCGCTTCGAGACTAATTTGGACGTAGTCATTAATGATTTGTGCGTTCCAGGCACGAAGTGGAATTGTAGGGTAGGAACAACTCAACCTAGAACTTTCCCCTCCTCAGCCTTGAATCGGTATTGTCGATGTTGGGATTTTTATTTGTCCCTTTTCGTTACCTATTTTTTTGTGTTCTCATTTTAGGTGAGATTTGTTTGAAAAAATAAGTGAAAAAGGTCCGACATGTATAATGTCGACGATTGGACTATAAGAGTCCCCAGTTGGTTTTTTAACTAGTTGTACCAACACAACCGAGAAAAGGTTTGCACATTAACCCAGTGATGTGACATTGCTAAACGGGTCTGTGAAACCGAGATTCATTAGGGTCCGGGGACTTGGTTATGCGGAGGGAAGGTGTTAGGCACCCCCCAACATCCGTGTTGCCACGGTGACCGCCACTTTTTAATAAACTATTATATGAATGTGTATGTGTGGGGGTCAATGTGCTATTATTTGGAAGTAGTGCGAGGCCTCGTTCGTACCTATATACACAGGGTTTGAATTTTGTATAAAAATTCAGTTTTAACAAGATATAGCAGTGATATTTTAAAAGTGGTTTTTCAAACCTAATGCTCAATAGTAATTAAGACCTTTTACACTCCCATTTTATTACATGTTCGGCTTGGTTGCTTTTTTATTTTCGAGATGCGAAGCATCTTCGAGAAAATAATGTACAAAGCAGTGCCGAACCCCCCATGGGTATGAAAACCATCTGAGAAAATCCAAACACCGTGAATAAATTACAAACTGCTTACAGCTAAAAATGCCCATCACAGGAACCAAATCTAGACTAAGTAGACTGAATCTGTGATCACATGATTCCTAGGCTTACATGATGCCACAGTTAATATAAACACAGCAAGCAGATATATATATATAAAAGCTGTATATATATATATATATATATATATATATATATATATATATATATATATATATATATATATATATATATACATGATCAACCACCACGAAGCACCTCTATGGGGGATCATAAATGTAAATAAAGTTGTAAAAGCGATCAACCGCCACGGAGGACACTCCAGGTGGGACATAATGTACAGAAAGTAATAAAAACAGTCAACCACCACGAAGTAAACTCCAGGTGGGACGAAATGTAAATATATATATATATATATATATATATATATATATATATATATATATATATATATATATATATATAAGCGATAAATGCACCAGATATAAAATCCAGGCTCATCGGACAAAGTCCAATAATAGTTAATATATATAAGTATATATATATATATTAAAGCAGTAAACGCACCGGATGTAAAATCCAGGCTCATCGAACAAAGTTCGACACACAGTTCATATATATAAATCTAAATATATATATATATATATATATATATATATATATATATATATATATAAATATTTAAACGCAGCAGACATAAGTCTAGGCTCATCGAACAAAGTTTGACACACAGTTCATATATATAAATCTATATATATAAAAAAATAATTAAACGCACTAGACATAAGTCTAGGCTCATCGAACAAAGTTCGATACACAGTTCATATATATAAGTGTATATATATATATATATATATATATATATATATATATATATATATATATATATATATGTATATATATATACAAACTAAAAAGAAATCACGGACCGAAGTTTGGACATACACACGCAACACGACTCTCAATGTAAAGAACAGTATGTGCAAAGATGAATAGAAAGGCTTTAAAGCGTGTAAGAAGGCTTATAGTGGGCTGCCAAAGAAGACTTCAATAACTTGAAATAGATGAACACTCGGCTCCCGTCGGTAAAAAGTAGTTATATATGAGCATACAAGTGTTTAAAATGAGAAAGTACTCAGTTTGGGGTGTGTACAGAGCAAATTGGACAGGGTTTCCTTGCCTTTTTCTCTTCCAAAATGGCCACCCCAAGCCCTGTATTTATAGAGGGTGGAGCCGCAGGGCCGCAGGTGTACCTGAGGCTGCTCGGGGTGCCCCGGGCGTCGCGGGTCCCACCGTCTCGAAGTACGTGCACGTATGCAACGTGATGTCTGCTCAAACTTTCAGAATTACAATCCAGGCGTCCGACTGAGGTATATAGGACCTATTTTGGACCGCCGTTGTCGAGAGTTACGTAATGACATGGGATTAGAGGTTGTACGAAGTCATGAAGATGGGACGATGCCCTCCGATCTTCAGCTTCAAATTTTATCCGTTATCCTGCGTAATAGTCACTCGGGATTTGGTTTTCCTTGATTCTTGTGGGACATTATTGTGTAGAAATGTATATTTAAAATGTTGAGACGGCGTGATGTGGCGTTAAGGTGGCAAGATGATAATTTTGCCCCTCATCGAGGTTATCTCCGGTTTGGGCTGATAAAGCAGACGTTGCTCAGGGTTATCACTGAGATTGGACTGCTGCCAGTGTTGAAGGTCCTCAGTGTCATCTTTGAGGTGTGCCTATCTTCCTGGTGTTATTACCAGGTCTTGTACTGAGTGCCTTGGTGTAAGCTCCGAGGTTGATCCTGATTGCATTTGAAACAAGCATTTCCGGGATTATTTGCAAAACTGCAACTGCCTTCCTTGTGGTTATCTCCAAGGTTAGAATCTGCTACTCCCAGTGTTGGGACTGAGATGGAACATCTCAGGGTTATCTCTGGGATGAATCGGTCTTCTCTAGTGTGTGTTCCGGTATTGGATCTGCACGCCTTGGGATTATCGCCGAGGTTAGAATTATTACTCTCGGTGTGTGTTTCGGGGTTGAAACTGAGCTTCTGATAGTATCCAGACTGGATGTGAGCTGTCTTCTAGGGTTATGTCTGAAAGATGAATCTGCCTTCCTGCAATGTTAGTAACAGGTGTGCAGAAAATTTTGAGTGTCTACAGATGCCCCTCTTTATCATATTCATGCAATGCAATGGCATGGATAGGATAAAGAATCCTAGACACTTGAAATGCAACAAGATAAATATAATGCAATATGGATCAATATGATGCAAGTGTATGATGCATATGAATTGCTTTCCAACATGCTAGGGATGATTGTCGGCTCCCTGTTGCTTCTACCGATGATGGCAAGCTTAGAGGTGTGATCCAAACCTATCAGGATGTTGACTTTCGGGGCTATCACCAAAGTCCTTAATCTTGGATGCAGACTTTACTCCAAAGATATGCCTCTCATTTACAAGAGATCTGTGGGGATAAAACTTTGTCTGTTTGAGGTTGTGTATAACATATTCCATCATTGATCATTTTTGATGGTGTTGATCTTCCTGATTTGTATCGTTAGGATATATCAATGTTCTGTTGGATTTACTGCCAACAACAGATGTTATCAGGGCTACCTGACCTTCGTTGACGTGTGAACCAATGGTTGACCAAGCGTTGTCACCCTCGTCGGGGATCCATTTGATCCTCAGTTGATGTGTATATCAACGGATGAACTCCCTGCTGGGGATAAATGCCAAGGCTGCTTGGACTTTGTTGATGTGTATATCAACTGATGCAATTATCGGATGGCTTCTGATGCGACGTTGGGTTTACTTGCCAATGGTTGAACTGACTTCAAGGTTGCTTGACCTTCGCTGACATATGTATCAATGAAAAACATGCATTGTAGCCCCCGTCGAGGACATGCTTATGAGATTACGTTGTAACCCCCACTGGGGATCTCCTTTGAGATTTCGTTGTAACCCCCGTCGGGGATCTCCTTTGAGATTGCGTTGTAACCCCCGCCGGGGATCTCCTTTGAGATTGCGTTGTAACCCCCGTCGTGGACCTGTTTGCAAAGATTAGGGTGATAACCCTGTATTGATGGTATGGTACCTCTATACGGTATTGCCAAATGTGGCATGCAACGACTTGGATCATCGGTCTAGTAAACCCTGTGTTCGGGCGAATACCAACATATGAAAAGAAAGCCATAGCCGGGCCCAGAAAAACCAGGGTTTTCAGGCTATTCTGCTTAATTGCATAGCTTTTTTATTCCTAATTTGGCTTTTTTAGCTTGCACGAACTCCTTTGTAACTCGAACTGGACCGAGTCGGAGGGGTAGAACCCACGTAAGGGTGCCACAGGTACACCTACTACAGCCGCAGATAGACCTACGGCCAACCATGGATGTTAAAATCCCGCAGGTTGCTATCATAAGTCATTTTTAGGTTGCGCCGCGAAAGAAATCTGAGAGCTCTTCTTCAGATCTGCTGAGTTCGGACGTCTTTCTGTAAATTTTGTCACCGTACGAGTGTTCTACACTATCCTGGTAACGTATGCATGTACTTTTTTCCAATTTTTATCCGTTAAAAAATGACTTATCATATGAAATGCATCTAAACACATAGTAGTGATTATGTATGCTCAAATAACTTGATACAAAATATTCAACATAGTAAATGTTAGTATTAAATCATGCTGAACATAATGATGTGAAAAAATTTGACTTTGAGACAGTCAAATTGACCCCTTTTTCTGCTATTTCTTATCCTATTTGAGGACAAATGAGCATAGGTGAAAAAGCAAAGTAATCCTGGTAATTAGGCTACCCTTATGGATTGATGACTTTGATTTTTGGATGCAAATAGGATTTATGTGATTGTAGGCAGGTGTGTTACTGAATGGCCACCTAGTCATGCTTATGTGCATGTGGATAGTCCTATTTATAGAGGAAACTATGGCAAAAATTTTCAAAATGTAGGCATATAGTAGTCCTGCATTTTTAACTCTACTGTAGATGTACGTAAAAATAATGCATGCATGCATATAGTCATTAAATGTATTTTGAAAAGCTCCAGGTTAGAAAATACCACACCTTTTTTCAGGTGATTTGGAGACTTTTTGTCCAGATATTATAGATCTGGATTAGCCGAGTAGTTCCCGTAGGACCACTTCTGGTGTATGGAGGAGGGCTTCTGAAGTGCCTCAACCCCATTCTGCTAGACAGCCTCGTCGGTTGGTAGAGGCCGTAATACGTCTAGTACGGGTTGATGTACCAGACGTCGAGGACGAGGAGGAGGATGTTCCGGTTGCGGACCCCGCTCTTATTGCGCATGTTTCCCGTAGGGACCTCCCGAGTATTCAGGTGGCAAACCCAGAGCTGCTGGGTGATTTGAGCAGACATCCCTCGATGTATTTGCATGCCAACGAGGTATAGCGTTAGATCTTAATCTTCCTTCTTTCCTATTGAGGAGTAAAGGATTCTGATGTCGATCTGCATCTTGTAGGTTCCCGGCTTCACACAGCCTCGAGGGAACTAGTTCAACATTCACTCCATGTACCAGGCACTTCATCCTGACTATAGAGAGATTGTGCATGACTGGGGATTTGGAGCATTCTTTTCCATCCTTCCCCGCCGATGTCCCTGGGGTTATCTCAGGGCATTGTCTAAGCGTTGGTTTCACCAGACCCAGTCTCTCAATTTACTGGACTGTGAGGTGATGATTACGTCGATGGATTGGCGGTTTATCATAGGTATGGAGTTTGGAGGGGAGCCAGTGCCTTGCATGGTTGATATTACCCCAACTACCGTTAGATCTTTGTTAGGAGTTCCGGTAGAGGTGCTCAAGGGCAGGACTATTTGTGCGGGTCCTTTGAGCGTATATGCTATGAGTGGGCTATTGAGTGAGCCCATACTAGTTGATGTCAGAGTCAGGGATCACATTCTTTGGTGATTGTTCTTGATGATCATTAGGGGCTGCTTTATAGTAGATAACTCTTCTACGGTGTCGTTCACTTTGATCAGCGCCACGCGACATGTGGACCGTATTGGAGAGTATGGTTGGGGCTCCTATACCTTTACCTATTTCCTCAGGGGCATGCGTATACGCTCGCAGGGCTTGACCGAGGCTTGGTTAGGATTTTACCCATTTCTGCTGGTAAGTATTTCTCTCGTCATTTATCATGTATAGGTTAAGAGTGTTAATTGATAGCAGATGTTGGCCTTTGTGTTGGAAGTTTTGGGCCTATGAGAGGCTTCCATGTTTACCTCCTGTGAGTGTGTTAGGGTTGGATACCTAGCGACACAGACGGCGATGGCATCATTCCATACTGGCGGAGGTCCTTGTAGCTGAGGGTTTCACTCATTGTCGCCTACACTTGGAGTTGTTGACAGCAGATGTCATCACATGGATTCCATATTCTGGGGAGCATTTGGCCGTTGGATTTGGGGATGGATACCTGACTGGTATCAAGTATGTGATTTCCACCCGTAGGGTTCCTCTCTTCACAGATGGAGGATGAGAGCTCTATTTAGGAGAGCGTGCTATTAGAAGCATCACAGGGGAGATCCGTATACCGATCTTGCCTCCTGCCAGGCGTTATTGGCCTGTGTTACAGTCACCTGTCATTGATATCCCATTGTTGGGTGTTGACGATTTTGCATTGTCAGAGGGTCCTTGCACTCAGGATATATTCCGGTATTGGTGGATCCCTCGTACTATTGGAGCCCAGACCTGTGCCACTCAGTTTATGGGGAATATGGTTCCAGGATTCGTGATGATGACGGATTGGCTAGCCTGTGTCTGAGATCCGACTCATGTTACACAGATTGACAGCTTGACCCGATGACTGGATCAGTCACATTTCTTTATTCAATATTTGGGTAGAGATCCGGCAGAGGCAGATTCGTTTGATCCTTCCAGCACAGGAGCTGGCCCCTCAGATGACCCATTTGGTTTTGTCGGCGCAGATACTCCTTTGTATAGGCCTGACATCCCTGTTGATAGAGATCTAGTGACTCAGGAGGAGTTACACCAGGAGGACAAAATTGATGATGTAGATATTGACACCATTGTCTTCTTCTGATGTGTATTCTTGTTATCTCTATTGATAGACCTCTGTTAGCTATTGGGTGGCTGTGCCCCATTCTGGCTATATCTTTTGATAGGCCTCTGTTAGTAGTAGGGCGTCTATGCCCCATTTCCCTATATTTTTAGTTATATTAGACGATGATATACTTAGGAATGTATGTATAGTTTTTCCATTCCCTATATCATATTGTCATCTATTATCTGTTATGCATGTATCATATTATGCATATGTATGTATGTCCAGAGATATTCAACATTGACCCCTGGATGGTATTATGATACGGCCTACACAGATGTCTTCTTCGATAATCAGCCGCATAGATCACACCCTGCCATTATTGGTGGCATCCCGTCTGAGATATTGGTATGGTAGTATGTCCCCCTCAGATAGGGTGACCGTAGATCAGCTATTGCAGCATACCATGACCTTTTTGATGTTTTAGGTTCCCATAGGATTTGTGGAGAGCATGTTGGAGCACTGGATACCGGAGAGACAAGTTTTTCGATTTGGGATCCAGGAGTTGACTTCCACTCTGGAGGAGTATGCACGGTGGACGATGCTGCCACTAGACAGACCTTGTGTGCATATGGCTTTGGGGGACATGAGTCGATGGTTCATGACCCTCACTCGATTGAGGTGTAGGGTGGTTCAGGATGAGCTTACATCTGGCCACATTGTATCCCAGTATTTTCTGTTTGACAGATTTGGCTTTGAGGATAGTTATAGACGACATTCTGGGAATTTTACCACATTGGAGGCTCATTGGCGTCTGGCCAGGGTTGATGTACTGCTATTGTGCGTACTGTCATATGTCTACATGCCACGGTATATGGATGAGTTGGACATAGGAGTTATTATGGCGGTGATAGCTCTCAGGGAGGGTCGTACCATCATACTGATGATTATAGCAGAGACTCTAAGGTCAGCTACATACTGCAGCACTTATCTAACAGAAGTATTTACGGGCAGTTCGGTCATGCTATACGTGTGGTTTATGTCACATCTGAGACCGATTAGCACTTTCAGACGGCATGGGTATTGTTTCACCCATGATATAGCCATGTCATACTCCTTTCAGCCTTCGGAGTGTACAGATGTTGTGTCTTGGTCCGCTTTCTTAGATAATATTGTAGACCTGTTTAGTATATTATCGTGCTCAGGGCTCAACTCACCTTACAGCTTTATTACTCATGCTCCGGGCATGGATTACATCCCTCTGGCTGGTTTGAGGGGTATGACTACTTACCATCCACTGGCCAAGATGTCGCAGTTTGTCCAGTTTCAGGATTTTCATCCTTTCGAGGGGGCACTGGGCCAGCGTTTAGCTTCTTACTATCTTTCAGCAAAGGACCGATCCCGTGTGTATGCATGTTGGGATCAGCGTGAGATAGCTGCTTTCTCCATTAGTCATCCACGTTATTCTGCAGAGTATTCTGCATGGATGGAGACAGAGACTGTATCGGCTGTGGTGGTATCCACATTACCGAGTATTGACTCAGATGGTGGAGAGCCCATAGAGGACATTAATTTTTACACCGAGGAGGAGACATCTACTAGGTTGCCAGTATTTCCTTTAGATTCTCCCAGTACTAGCACTGTCATGATTCAGCATTCAGCACAGTACTTTGAGCGAAGTCTTCATTTGATGACCTTTGAGAGAGATCATGCTAGATCCCTGATGTTGACAGCTCTTGATGGGAGAGACGCAGCTCTATTAGAGAGAGACAAGGCATTAGTTCGTAGAGATATCGTTGTTGTTAAGCGGGATGAAGCCAAATCAGCCAGAGATGCAGTGATAGTTGAGAGGGATAGTGCCATATTTTCCCGGGATGTAGCCGTCACATATAGTACTACAATGAGGTCCCTTACCACTGGCATGCTTGCAGAGATGAGCACTTACATCGATGAGCCTATGGTCACCATGCAGATGGCCACAGCTTTACCTCCTTCTTCAGAGAGGGATGCCATGTTGGGCTTGTTAGCTCGCATATACACCGATTTATAGATGGACTTGTATTTTCCTGCACAGACTAGCATAGCCATTTTGTCATGTACAATTTATATTGTATATCAAACAACATTATATATAGCAGGGAAATATATTTATGATCACTTCCCTTTTAGATATGCTCTAATACTTACTTTATATTTGCCTACTTCTTCAGGGCTTATGATCTTGATGTATTCTGAATTCCTCCTTGCTGGATGGACATTGAATTGTCTCTGGATAGTTCAAAATGGATCATGGATCTGGGTGTATCCCTACCATCTTTGGTGTCTTGGGACTGGTTTCTATATAGAAATGGGGAGAGGAGTATGGCTTTCCTCTCTGAGATTAACTGCACCACAGATGGTCGCCAGTACTCCTATTTAGGAGGAGCCTAGTTAATTCCAACTCTTATGGATTGATATTGCTCTTTAAGGAACAACCGCAGCTTAGATGGTCACCGAATCTCCTATTTGAGAAGAGAGGTTGGGTAATTCCATCCCTTTGGTTTGAAGCCAATAAAATGTGGTGGATTGAAGTTTGATCCCAGCACCATTGACAAGTATTTGTGTTTTGGTAGGGGGTTAGACCGAACTATGAATGGCTGCATACGTACTCCTATTGAAGAGGAGATCAGGTCTGCGTAGTTCGAACCTGGTGTAAGAGGTTCAACGCTGTATATGGCAGAAATGGTGTAGAAGCTTTATTGATGAAGGTCGTAGAAGTGTTTTTGTGGTTTTTATTTTTGTAGAAAAGGGTAGAAATGTTTTTGTTGTTTTTTGGTTATTGCGACCGGGCCATATAGAATATGGTTGCCTACGTACTCCCGTGTATCAAGGAGATTAGGTTGACATAGTTTGCCCCTTAGGACGAGTTGAAAAGTATGATCCCATGTGCAGGATAAACTGCGGGGAAGAAAGATTAACCCCATGTACAGGTCAAACTGTGGGGAAGAAAGTTTAATCCCATGTGCAAGATAGACTGCGGGGAAGAGAAAGTTTGATCCTAGGTTGAGGATAAACTGCATGTGTGAAAATTTTGATCCCATGTTTGGGGTAACAAATTGTAAACGCGAGAGGTTCAATCCCTAGTGGGATGACCAAAGTTGTAAGAGCACAGTGAAGCCAGGCTACTGGCTTGAAGAGTACGTTTCCCTGAGGGGCAAAGTGTGGAAAAGATTCGTATGTAATGAAGGGTTAAAGAACCGAAATGACTGGTGATCTGATGATCCAATACCAGGATGTTTCCTTGATAGTAACTTCAGACATAGTACCGTTTCACGGTGTCCGAGTTGATAAGCTGTGGAAATTCATCGCCGTCCATTTCCTGTAATCTGAGGGCACCGCCTGTCAATACCTCCTTGACAATAAATGGGCCTTCCCAGTTAGGAGCAAATTTTCCCTTAGACTGATCTTGGTTGTCGAGGATCTTCTTCAAAACCAAGTCGTGTTGTTTAAACTGCCGTAGCCGAACTTTTCTGTTGTAGGATCTGACGATCCTTTGTTGATATAACTGACCATGGAAGATAGTCGTAGTTCTCCTTTCATCTATCAGAGACAATTGGTGATACCTATCTTATATCCACCCGCCGGGGCGGGGGTCTCCCCACTCAACTAACAGAGGACATGCCCGCAGGGGAGGGCTTATTTAGCTTTGTACCCCCCGCCAGGGTGGGGGTCCTGGAAGTGCAACGGTTTCTCGGCAAGTACATGTTATGCCCACCACTTCTCCTTCTCTCTCCATAACAAGTCCAATTCCAACCCATTACACCCACTACTTCTCCACGATTTGGCCATTACAACTCCATCATCCCAACTTAGTAAAACAAACACACCCATTACTTCCATCAATTACTCCCATTTCCCTCACTACACCATCTCTATATAAATTCAATCCCTCCTGACCACTGTTCACTACATCCTTCCATCTCCATCTCAAAAAGCTACGAAATCAGCAAAGTATTGGGGTAAGTTTAGAGAAATTGAATGTGAGGCACAATACTACAAGTTCTTCCTTTTCTCTCACCAAATTTGCCATACAAATTGACAAGTTTGGGGGAAGATACCTCTGTGCACAACAAGTGTTTGATAGTTTGTGCGAACCAAGTTGGGGGGGAAGGTAGTGTGTTTTGACTGTGTGTTCAAGCATCCGAAATTCAATGGCATCTCAACCAACATCCAAACGACAACGGGGAAAAAGTTTAAGGCCAAGTCCACCCTCCCGAACCTTCGATCGACGTAAGTTCAAAAGTGTCATCGCTGCCGACTGGTACGACTACATGGTTACAAAGGCTCTTACACCGGAGCAGTGATGGCACCGGATGCTCGCGACGGTGAAATGATGCAACATATTTATGAGAAAGGGTGGAACAAGTTCACTGAGGAGCCCGAGGCCACCGCTGTCAATGTGGTCAAAGAGTTTTATGCTAACACCGAGGACAAGGCACCTTTCAACACTTTTGTGCTGGGTCGTTTGGTCCCATTCAGTGCCGATGCAATCAACACGTATTATCAGTTGCGGGAACCTAGACAGTGTTAATATGCTCACTTGAGGGATTTTGACCCTGACTTTGAGGAGGTCCTCAAAGAAATGACTAAGCCAGGAACAACATGGATAAAGGGTCGAAAAGGAGGCATAGTTTTTCATAGCAAAGATCTTAGCCGGTATGGGAAGATTTGGTACGCCTTCTTATGTGCAAAACTATTTCCATCCATGCATATCTCAGATGTCACCAAGGAGAAGGCACTACTTCTATTTGCAATTGTGCAAGACTTCATCATCGACGTCGGAGCAATAATCAATTTTTTTATTCGTCGATGCCTACGAGGTAATTTTTCGGGCGGCCTGCCACACCCTTCACTCATTTATGGGTTGTGTCGCCAAGTAGGTTTGCATTGATCTGATGATAAACCCACCAAAATTCTGCTATAGCTACTAGACTCGAGAATGATAGCGTGGTATTCGGTGTGGGTAAGAGGTGAATCACATCCTCGAGGTTTAGGTTTTGTATTCCCACCAGCTTCGGAAGACGAAGCTGACGTTGAAGACACCTCGGATGATGAGGATGTAACTATGGGAGAGTAAGGAACTGAGGCGGAACCACCTTCTGACGCCATATCTAACCCTCAGTTTCTTGCATTTCAACAATAAATGGAGGAGCACAACAAGGAAGCACGCAGGGAGATGAGGAGGCTCGCCGCAAGACAAAACCATATATTTGATGCAATGAACATGTCGTTCGCATCATTGCACACGATGCTATAAAGCCTCAATCCTAATGCCCCATTTTCATATCAGCAACCAGGTCCAATGCCATGCTTTCCACCAAGTGATCCGGAGGGAGAAGACGGGCACAACACACCACCACCCCAGGCCTAAAGTGATTACAGGGAAGTCCTCCAATTTTTACTTATATATCTATCCAATGAGGGCATTGTAATTTTCAAGTTTAGGGGAGTAGATTATTTTTGCATTTTATGTTTGCATGCATTATGTCATTAGTTAGGTTTGCATTTAGTATTGCATATTAGTTTTAGCATTTATGTAATCATATAGTTGCATAGTAGCTTAGGTGCATAGTTAGCTTTTTTTATTTAAGTTGGTGTATGTTTGCATTCGTGTTATGTTTGCCCTATATATAAAAAAAATAAAGTAATTTAGTTAACTATTGTGTTCATTTTGCATATGTCCAGCAGTGTTGTAGCTTATTTGATTTTGGCCAATGATGAGATTGAGATTAAAGTAGACAAATACAACACTAATGTTTAGAACTGTGATGTAGTTTTGAATCATGACTTGTATCCCGTGCTTGTTTGAAACTGGTATAAAAGGGTAGCACGTAATAACGTATATGTTGACTGATTAACTTAAATCAATACATAAATAGTTTCTAAAGGATAATGCTAGTATAGATAAGAGAATGACAAGAACAAGCAGTGAAGACGACAAATTAAGCAATAACCTAAGTTGGGGGGAAAGAGTAGGGTATATAAGCTTCAGAAAAAAAAAGAAAAAAAAGAAAAAAAAGGAAAGAAAACAGTATTTATCGTGACTAGTCTTGTTTCGGGGCCTTTGTTACTTGAGAAAGTACGCCCGTAGGAGTGTCTTAACACCTAGCGCCCTAAGGTCTTTTATGGTCTGGGAGTCGTTGGTTGAAAGCTGGCTAAGGGGTAGCACTGTTAGCCTAATGGAATGAGGCATTGCACTGTCATCTATAAAAAAAATAAAGAGAAAAAGAAAAAATAAAGAGAAGACGAGAAATAAAGGCAAAGAGCCCCCGTAAGTGGAAAAAGAAAGCATGAATACCCTATACGGACCCCTAATTTTGGTAATTGTTTGATCTAAGTTCAAACTTGTTTGTTTCTGAAATTTTTGAATTTATTCTATATAATTATTAATAAGAGATTAGTTATGTGTTGAATTTAAATTAATATCAGTTAGCATAGATATAGATCACACACACACACACACACACACTATATCAGTGATGACGGTATAAGATTCGAGGATTGATACGAAGTTATTGATGGGTTTATTTATGAAGTGTTGTAGTGTTTGCTTGATTGTTCTGAGGCTGGAGGAATAAATTTGATTCTACGATACTATTGGATTCGTAATCATATAGTTAGATACGCTACATATTAATGCATTGCATAGCATGTAGTTTGTTTTGTGCTCAAAGACTAGCACGGTTTAAGTTTGGGGGATTTTGATAAGTGGATTTTATATCCACGAATCGATGTCCATTTTAAGCATAATCGTTGTTAATTCTTTGCATTCATGTTCATTTTTATTTGTTTATTGTTATTTCGTGTGTAGGGTGGTTAGTCTGGTGCATGATTGAAAAAGGAAAGCATTTGAAGCTATTTTGGAGCAAGTTTGAAGTTCAAGCCAAGCCAGGGAGCAAAACCCATACCCGCCGGGGCGGGCCTAAATAAGCCTAACACCCCCTCTGAGGCGGGGGGTCTTCATATTTAGTTTGCAGTAGCCATGCCCGCCGGGGCGGGTGTTTTATATGCTTATACCCCCGCCGGGGCGGGGGGGGGGGGTGCCGAAGCTGGACTCTCCTATCTTGCCTTGAACTTTACTGGGACATGGAAATTAGCACTTGGATAGTATATGGACTCTGTTTAGCATGGGATTTCGACTAAGACTGGTATGCTGGGTATATATGTCTCAACTAACAACAAAATGAGGGAGGAGGCAAAGAAATTAACGAAGATTAATCACAAACTTTCATAGCGAGCAACGGAGTGGATATTTTGAAGAACGATTGTATCGTTTGCAGATTGAGACTAGAGTGAAGGGCGTTCTGCGTTATTTCTTCTACTTTAGTTTATTTCTGTAATTGAGAAGATGATGGCTTTGATTTATTCGGTTTTTATTTCATTCATTATGAAATAATTACTTTTTAGGTTTGAGACGGATCTTTAAGTGGAACGATGGTTATGTAATCTTTGATTTCAGTTTAATAAGCTATTACCCGGTTTATCTGTATTAATTTGAGTGTGAATTTATGAATTTCCTGATCAACAATTGTAACAATTCAGATTTTTAATTATAATATTTAAATATTTATTGAATTATATAAATATTTAATGGTCGTGTTTATCGTTGAACAAGTATTTGTTTAATTGATTTGATGTGATTTGATTATTTATTTATTTAATAAATAATTAATGAGTTAAGGAAAGTAATTATTTTGAAATAGTAATCTAATTTAATTTAATAATTAAGTTAGAGAGTTTATAATGATTAAATAAATTATTATATTATGCAATGGATTGTTATTAAAATTAATTAAATTAAGTATGAAAACTTAATTAAATAAAGTGTGACAAATAACTATGTTATAAGGAGTTATTAAAATAAATCAAAGTAGTTTAATTTGATTTGTGCCAAACAAGACTTATTGGTATTAAGTGTTTAACTTTTAAATGGTTTTTACCAAACAAAGCCCTACGGCTTTTGGATTTTGAAATTTAAATTATTAATAAATAAAATATATATATTTATAAGTTATACGTTTTATAACCGATGTTAATTATTAGGCTTATTATGGCCATAACCGTTCTTGTGTTTACCACTGAGTTATCAGTTGGGTTTTGGGTTTACGCCTTATTGTTAAACTTGTGTCTAAGAAAAGAGTTGTCTGCTAAAAGAAGGGTGCATAAATTTTAAGAGAGTCTGAGAAAGAGAAGCAACAAGAGCTGAGTTCTATAAGCTATTATAAGAGTTTAACACGAATTTCTTAACAACAGAAGGTATGTCTATGACCTTAATACTAGATACATATATAACTTATGTCTCTGTGTATTTCTTTCTCACTGAGTAGAAGGTTTTTTTACAAAATTCTTGTAAAACTATGTTTTTGTAATTGTTATACTGGCATATATGTTTTTGTGATTGTATGTATAGTATGCTTATAAGATTTCATATTAATTACGTGTTAAAGAAAAAGGAAGTGGAATTAAAGTGAACATATATGTATAAACGTGGTTTGCAGAGTACCAAATATTATACTTGTATTGTATGATAATCATGAAATTGAACTCTGATTATATGAATTGGGTAAGAATTTAATAGAATATAGTTAGAATAAATCAAATTGTTTTATAACTATGATTACAGTGCTCACTGTGTTAACAAATGTTAACAATGGAGTTTTTGGGTTTAAACTATGGTTTCAAGGATTTAAATTATTATTTAACTGTTTTAAATTGGTATATGTATGATAAGTAAATGTTTATGAGTAATATTTATAAGTTTTACGTCTTAATTTAGATGTTAGCAGTAGTAATTAGTCCAGAGTTTAGTTATTTTGTTCTTCGTGGTTGGGTTCTGCAAGTTTCGGCGCCCCAGCGTCAAAATTTGAGCCCCAGCGCCAAAAATCGATCCCCGACGCTAAAATTCGCGCCCCAGCGCCAGAAGTTCTCACCCCAGTGCTGAAATTCGCGCCCCAGCGCCAATCTCACTGTGACAACCCAAGAATTTAGATAATTATTACAATCCTAAAATGATGGATTAAAGGTTATAAGATGAACCTAGACAGAAAATAAGTGTATGGAATTGACGTTTCTGTGATGGAATTTTAAGGATTTCAAAATTTTTAAGAAGAACCTATATGGTTTCTTAATTGAATGAGAATAAAGAAATATGGGTTACAAAATTTCTAAACCCTAGAAATGAATTGATATGTATTTGAATGAATATCGAGAATAAGGTATTACGATACCTGTAAATTCAATATGAACTGAATAGTCTAAGAAATGTTATATAAGTACATATGGAAATTTTAATAAGGAGATAAGATTTCATATGAAGAGATGTTATAAGGTTAAACGAAGATGAGTATATGTATAGAAATATATATACTTAGTAAGGTGCTATAAATATTTTAGCAAGAGGAATGCTGAATTAAGTTAATGATATAAGGATCAAGATAAAACTATGTTAGTAATTAACATAGCTTGAACGTTGGCCTTAAATGGCAAATAAAAAAATTGAATAAGTATAAAGTCGTTAGTTAATACGATTAGCAATAAGAAGGGAGTAATTTAAAACTCAAAATTTGAGTTAGAGATTGAATTTTGAAGCATGGACTGCTCGGTTGCGTCCGGAACGTCAAGATTAGTCAAAATGGGCAGTAAACACAAAGTGTGTAAAGGTTGACTTTTGTTCAAAGTCAACAGTTGACTTTTTATGGAGAAAAGTCAAAATCAGTGTGAGAAGTGAAAGATGTTATACGGATAATGATATAATATTTAATATTATACCAAATGATGTAAAACTAAAATATGAGATGAGATCCAATATGTAGATATGAATATTGGTATCAGAGTAGTTAGTAAATTAAATTCATATTTGAATAAATGATTGAATATATTAAATTATATATTTAATATATAAATAATTGTTTGAAAACAATTTATGGAGAGGAGAAAATTAAATTTAAGTATACAATATGAATTGTATAACTTGAATAAGTTATTAAGTATGAGAATTAAATAACCTAAATGGTTACTGTTATTTAGTGGTTCTAGTATTTAAATATATACTAGTGACCTAATCTAAGAGATTTGTGGAGCATGTCATAATTTATTTAATGATTATATGAGTAAGTGAATACGAATATTATGTGATGGCAAATAAAAGAAATTAGTGTAATCCTAATTATATATTAGGAATGAAGAATTAAATAACTTAAAGGTTATGGGATGAGAGAATTATGGTATATAAAATATATACTAATTTTAAGAGATTTATTTTATACATCTCGGTTAATTAATTTTATAACCTAATTAATGTAAGTCTAATTGGGTTAAGGAAATTAAATGTACTTGGGGTAAGAATTTGTATTTAAATTGAGTACATGGAAACCATAATGAAATGAGTATGGTAAGATGAAATTTAGTGTAATGGATCATATTAATTTTATGGCCCAAACATTTTAGTTAGGAAGTCCAAATATTTTATTTGGCAAAGCCAAAGGAATTAAGTTTTAAGCTCAAGCGAGCCAATTGTTAAGGAACATGTGGGAGAGATAATATTAAAGTATTGGACTATGTAAATTTCTTGGCCCAAGAAATTAAATTTAAAGTCCAAAAGATTATTTATGGAAAGCCCAAATTATTATGGGTGAGACAAGTAATGGATGATGTTATTTGTTATGACCCAACTTTTAGCCCAAGTGGGAGAGGGACATTTTGGACATTAGGTATGCTAGATAAAGCAATAAAAATCTAACCAACTTGGGCAAGATAAGGCCACTTGGCCGGATAAGATAGAGAGAAAATGAGGGGGAATGGATGTAATCATGATACTTATCTACAACTAGCCCATGTGTCCTCATTTTATTTGGCCAACATTTTGTTCATTCTTCCAAGCAAGCTTTGGTGGTTTAAAGAGAAAGAGAGAGAATGAGTGGGAGAAGAAGGCCACATGGCCGGATGTTATAGGGAAGAGAGAAGGAGGAGGAATGAGATAGTGTAATATATTTATCTCTAATCTAGCTTATTTTGTTCTCTTTCATCTCTTTTATTTTTCTAACCAAAGGAACCAAAGAGAGAGAGAGAGAATAGAAGGGCCAATTTCGGCAGCCATGGAGGAGAGGAAGATGAGTTTTTTGATAAGTCATCAAAGCTCCATAAGCAAATCTAGGAAGAAGAAGAAGGAGAGCATGAGAATCAAAGGTATAAACCCCTTTTGTTATGTAATTTTTGATTATTCCAAATCAAATCTTGAATCAAGTTTTCTAAACTCAAAAACCATGTATATACTTGTTATTGAGTGTTTAATGTTTAGATCTACCCATATTGGGTGTTGATTTAGTTGGAAATCGAAAATAAAGAAAAGTGATTTTTCTAGTTTTATAAGCTCTAAAATTTCTATGTACTTTGGATTTCCACCGTTTTTGATCTAAACCTTATTTTTGCTATCCGTCAAAGAGAGGTGCTAGATATGTAAGTTAACTACTAAACCCATGTGGTAGAACTCAAAAATGTTGAGTACACAAGTTGTAGTGACTGATTTAGCAAAAACAGTTTTGTGTATTTTATGGAAAACAGGACTGTTTTGGACAGTCAAAGAGTAGGGGCAGTTTAGTCATTTTTTGGGCATGTAAAAATTCTGGAAACATTTGGGAGTATACTATGATAAGTTATCTAACATCTCCGAGTGGAATCACTGAAAAAGGAGTTGTAGATTTCCGTATGGAAAATATTTAATAAAGCACGAAAAACTACAAAATGCTATTTTGATTCTGCCCAAAATTTTAAAATGGCTGTTTCGGCCACTTAATTTGTGAGAAAAATTCTGGCCTTTTGAGACATGAAAATATATGGTATAAAGTACCTACTGTCCAAAAATGAGCTCATTCCGAGTTAAAATGAGCAAGTTATGACCATTTCAATTTTTGTGATTTTTTGACGAAAATGGTTATAACCGGAGTTCTATAACTCCGATGGCCACGAAATTTAAACTGGAGTGTCACGTTAACACGTATAAGATTTTGCCAAGAGATGGGAATTTCTGGAGTTAAGCACGAGGTAGCTAATTTCTTAAGGAATAAACTAAAAATGATTTTTGAAAAATATCAAAGGAAGTTGGAAAATTTTGAAAAAATACTTTTTGTGTATGTAATATGTGTATACATGTTTGTACAAAGGATGGGAAAATAATAAATTGATTTAGTATTTTCGTGAAAAGGATATGGAATCCAGCTTGCTGGATTAGAAAATCTGATGAATCCAGCTTGCTGGATTGAAAAGAAGTTTACTGAATTGAAAATATGTTGAATCCAGTTTGCTGGATTGCAGTTTGGCTTGCTGGATTGAAAATTTGTTGAATCCAGGTTGCTGGATTCTGTATCCAGTCTACTGGATTGACAATTTGGTTGTTAAATTTAGAATCCAGGTTGTTGGATTAGTATTTGACTTATTAGAGTATAAAGAAGAACTTATAATGTATAAGATTAAGTGTTTAATCATAATGAATATGATACAGTGATTGAAAAATTATCCAATAATGATAATAATACCGATGTGTTAGGATGTTATCTAATATTTGATTAAGTGTTAGATAATCTATTGACAAAGTAATTGTATTATGATACAAAGTAGAATATGCTGATTGAAAGACCAATCTTATTATTAATGATATGTCTTATCAAAAGAAGTTAACTTAAACTGCGTAGCAGTAGTCAACGAATCAGGCAAGTTTTTCCTAACTCAAACTTGAGTTGTATGTTCAAAACATGTTAATGAATAATTGTTGTTAATTATTCACGTCTATATTGATTATTGATTCGCACGTTGTGCAAATTGTAAATGTTCATCAGGTATGAAAGGCTGATCACCTTCATTACCATTTGGTTCAGTTAATCTGTTCATGTTCATTATTGACCATTCATTTTTATTGATTTGGTCATTTAGTTAAGAAAATTTGTTCATGGTCTTTCACAATGTTTATATTGTTGAAAGTTGGCTAGCTTATTGTTAAATTCTTTCAATCATGATATATCCTCAAATAAATTTAAACTTGCTGGGCAAATTTGATGCTCACCCTTGCTATATCATGATAAAATTTTCAGATTAAGATGAAAGCTTGAGTAAAGATAGAAGCGAAGACAAAGTGCAAGATTAAGCTATTATGCAGTTAGATCTATTAAATTTTTTGACGAAAATAGCATTGTAAATCTTTTAAGATATTGAAGGTATGTATTAAGTTAAGGTTGTAGACCATGGGGTTTATGTTGTAAAAGTTTAATGTATAAACAATTTATGTTTATATCTTCCGCAATAGTTATAGAAATAGTATACCAGATCCTTGGTGATTAGGACCGAGATTTGGGGATGCTACACTCACGCTGCGGCACCACTGGTTAGCCTAGTTCTCGCGCCGCGGCGTGGGGACAGAAGTCTGAGTCGGACAGTTTTAACCTCCTTTAGTAAAATGGCCATAACTTTCTCATACGAACTCCGATTGAGGTAATTCAAGATGATACGGAACGAGGACGAGTAGACCTACAACTTTCATGCTTTAAGTTTTTTATGTTGAGATATGTAATAGTAGTAAAACTGGTCATCTTTAGGACTATTGTGTTTTTAGGGGCAATCGAAGGGCGTCGGGCATGCACATATGCATGTGTAGTGCTCCTGACGATAAAAGATGATGTCTTAAGTTACATAATATGTATGTTATTAAATATAATGATGTTTAACATTAATAAATAATGTATTAGATAAGTTATAGAAGCATTGTAAGTATACACAAGAAAGGAAAATCGGGCGTGTGATGATTGAACGTCGAAACGCCATGCCAAGTGTTAATGAACTTAAAAAGTGTTTCAATTCCATTGAAATGGATATTATAAGATATGGAATGAGTTTAATATAAAACCAATAAGTAGTCCTAGTAAGACTTAAGCACTTGAACTTCGAGTTTGACTAAGTAGAAATATAGTGAGTTATAAGTCTAAAGTTAACACAATCTAATTGACCATGGTGTGTTAATTAATAGGAAAGATTATGAGATGTGGAGTAGAGTTTACATTACAATTGCTATGTGTTGTTATGTGACTAATAGTTGATGTGTATGAATATATAATTGTGTAGGGCACGTGAAGTACAGATAACTGTAAGCTGTTAAGCTATTATTGGTAAACAACGATCAAGGAAAGTCTTTCAGTTCCTATTTTCTACGTGGATTTAATGAACTATTTTAAATTACATGATATGTTATGCATGTTGAAATCATGAAATGTTAAAGTCAATATATGGCTGCATTGTTTTGGCTAAGTAATGCTGATTGAGTAAGGAACTCAATCTTTATATTTGTTATGTGAATTAAAAGCATGTATGCCATGTTACTTTAATGAGATGTATGTCGAGCATGTTATTATGTGCTTTGTGATGCATGAAAACTGTTAGACTTTGCTGGGCTGTCGAGCTCACTCTTGCAAATAACCACTTTTGCAGGTCAAGATTTTAAGGTAAAGATATGTACTATGTGAGTTATAGAGATCTATATTCGCGAAGATTACTTATGTTTTATGAGAAATGTATTTCATATTTTGAACGTAACATGTTGAAATGTAAGTTGGGCTATCCAATGTATATGGATATTTAGTTATGATGTAAGACTTTGTATAGTCATTTTGTTGTAACGATTCATGATATAAGATTGAATCAAAGAGATGTAATGTAATGGTTGCGATTCAGGGCAAGAAAGAAGGAAATGTATAAAAGTTTTAAATATTCCGCAATTTTATTAAGTTTAACATCGAATAATGATGTATTATTTAGAGGTTGAATGTATGGTTAACGACAGAAGTCGGAATTCAAATTATATAGATTTTGGGGTCGTTACAGTTGGTATCAAAGCTGTAGGTTATAAACCTTAGGTAGGAGTACCGTAGGCTATAACCTTAGAAAAGGAATGTGAAGATAATGAAAGAATAAGCTCAGATAGAGTTTGATCAATAAGAAGTAATTTAAGAAATTTATAAAGGAAGGATTAAAACACGCGTAAGAGGATTCAAAGAAGAATCTCGTAGAGTTATAAAGAATATGAAAGTGGGGTTACCCAACTCCAATAATAAGGATGTAAGGTGATAATAAATAGACAATGTCTATAAGAAGAGAATGATAAAGAGGTCAAGAATAGAGAGTTATATTCAAGTATGGTGCAATTGTACTCTTTAGTGGTTGATGTATGGTATCTGGGCTAAACGATTCCTTCATAGAGCGGAGGTATATACGAACTAGAAACTCGAAACCTAGTTTGTTGGTTGTTTGTGGGAAACCACTCAGCGTACCATATTGAAACTGTTAGAGACTCGATGTGTGCCAAGTATAGAAATGGATACGTGTGATGAAAGTATAGAACTCGAATGAAATTTTGAGCCATGTAAATGAAGTTAGAAATTCTTAAAGGAAGAATTGTTATATAAACAAGAAGATTAAAAAAAAAGAATCTTGAAGAGATATAAAGATAAGAAATGGGAGTTTCCTAACTCCAAAAGCCAAGATAACAAATAATGTCGTAAATGATGAAAAAGAGAAAGAATGAGGATCGTAAAACAAAACGATCACGAGTTAAGAAAAGAATTTTAGGAGAGATTATTGTAGAATAAAACCACGACGTGATCAGTTTAAGTTATAAAAGAAAGATGGTATGTAATGTTTGAATGATTATAGCTTGATGCTATGAAGATGGTGTACTATGAAATAGTACGAGATATCTCATGAGGAGTTATAGATGATGTGATACGAGGAATTCGAATCGAGCAAAGAGCAAGTTAAGAGCAAGATAGAGTTAGGTGGGGTTTCAATTGAGGACTCCTGTGATGGCTGAGTTGTACAAACCTTTTTCTGGGTGAGGGTTTTGTGCTTGCACTCAGTTTATCACATTGATAATCATTGAAATATTTGTGTCGCGCTATTTGCTATATGCCTGTTGAGAAGGTGATTCTTTTCTCATGTGTATAACAGATAGGTAGAGTATAGTTAGAGAATATTATAAGGTTAAGTGCGAGTTCTTAAAACTCATAATTATGGTAAGTTCGTGACTCATAATTATATGGTATGTTTTTGAACCCCTCAGCGAATGGACGCCTATGGTCTGACTAGGATAGGTTCTTAAACTCATATGATTGTGGCAAGTTCCTGAACTCATAATGTGTGGTAAGTTTGACGAACTGGGTATAGATAAGTGTGAATGGAGTATTGAGGATGATAGGAATAGATAGACCTATTAAGCAATGGATCATTATAGAAAGTGGAGTTGATGGTGGAACCATAGGTATTCTAAATTTACTAGCTATGCTAGACTTTCGAAATTTATTGACTTCGTGCTGATGTTTACACTTTTATTTTCTTAAAAAACATTGGATCAAATGATGAAACCAATGAGTTTTAACAACAATACTGTTATTCGTATGTTTATGCTAATTACTTCGGCTAGACAAAAATGATTTGCAATATATCAAAATATATTTTATATCATTAATTCATCATGTAACCTAGTGCAAAGATGATAAAAACGATAGAGTCATCGATGCAGTATTACCTAGTGTTGGATGTGATCTAAGGATCGTCAGCCCACTATGGTATGATGTAGTATGATAAAATCACCAAATGACGGAATCCTCAATGGACTGTAAATACAGTGCGGTATCATGACGTCATAAAAAGATTTTTGAGATTTCTTTAAGATATGAGAATACATATGTATGTATGTATATGTATATTTTGATTGATGTTCGAATTGTTGTAGAGGTCTATGCTATTTGATTCAGCTAGATAAATATTTAAAGATGTTCATGAAATGCATGCGTTTATTGAGAAGTTATGCCAAACCAAATTGTTTTGGTACAGATTCAGATGTTGAAAAGCTGAGATGAACAACCCTTTTATAGGGGATTACGCGAAGGCGTTGAGATGTTTGTGCACAATACATTGTACGAAGGGCTGATCACCCTAAGTACGAGGAGTCCTTATAGTCTTATGACTGTTAAAGTTTAAGTTGAAAGATTACTTATAACTATGGATATACGCATAGCGTTTAAATGTTTGTGCACAATACATCGTACGAAGGGCTTAACACCCTAAGTACGGGGGTCCTTATAGTCTTATGACTGTTAAAGTTGAAGTTGAAAGATTACTTGCAACTGTGGACATAGTTCGTGATCTTATGACCCTCAGCATGATTTGGATTCTTTTAAATTCATGAGTTATTCAAACTACTTCCCAATTATTGAACAATTGTGGAAGATTCTTGTTATTCTGCAAGATGGAAGTGGAAAAGGAAAATATTCCTTAGAAAGAAGTAAGTCGTAGAATGCAACACTGAATGATGAGTATGTTGAATAAGTGAGAAAAGAGATTTTGAAGTGAGAAGGATATGAATTATCAAAGAATAATGTGAAACTTTTAATAGAAAAGTTAATAATTGTAGAATGATCTTTGTGGAAAGAAAGTGGTTATAGAAACCAATGAATGAATGAAATAGTGACGTAAAATCTACTTTGATAGAATGAATGAATAAAAATTAATAAATAAAATTTCAAGGACGAAATTCTTAGAAGAAAAGGTGAATGTAATATCCCGAGTGTTTATGATAGCGATCCTTAGAAAAGGAAATGAATGGGTTAAGATATATAATATTCAGAATATAATTGAGTTCAAGTTAAAGTTATGAAATGAAACCTAGAATTTGTTGAAGTAATGAATGCAGTAGGAAATATAAAACCTATATTTAGATAAAATGATGAAAGATTATTCTGAGTTATTTATTTAATTTGTCTTCGATTCTAGGGACAGAATCTTTGTAAGTAGGAAAGATTGTAACGAATGAGTGGTTTGAGTTGTGATTCTGAGGACATAATTCTTGTAAGGAGGGAATGATGTAACAATCTAGATTTTTAATTATAATATTTAATTATTTATTGAATTATATAATTATTTAATGGTTGTGTTTATCGTTGAATAAGTATTTGTTTAATTGATTTGATGTGATTTGATTATTTATTTGTTTAATAAATAATTAATGAGTTAAGGAAAGTAATTATTTTGAAATAGTAATCTAATTTAATTTAATAATTAAATTAGAGAGTTTATAATGATTAAATAAATTATTATATTATGCAATGGATTGTTATTAGAATTAATTAAATTAAGTATGAAAACTTAATTAAATAAAGTGTGACAAATAACTATGTTATAAGGAGTTATTAAAATAAATCAAAGTAGTTTAATTTGATTAGTGCCAAACAAGACTTATTGGTATTAAGTGTTTAACTTTTATATGGTTTTTACCAAACAAAGCCCTACGGCTTTTGGATTTTGAAATTTAAATTATTAATAAATAAAATATATATATTTATAAGTTATACGTTTTATAACCGATGTCAATTATTAGGCTTATTATGGCCATAACCGTTCTTGTGTTTACCACTGAGTTATCAGTTGGGTTTTGGGTTTACGCCTTATTGTTAAACTTGAGTCTAAGAAAAGAGTTGTCTGCTAAAAGAAGGGTGCATAAATTTTGAGAGAGTCTGAGAAAGAGAAGCAACAAGAGCTGAGTTCTATAAGCTATTATAAGAGTTTAACACGAATTTCTTAACAACAAAAGGTATGTCTATGACCTTAATACTAGATACACATATAATTTATGTCTCTGTGTATTTCTTTCTCACTGAGTAGAAGGTTTTTTTTACAAAATTCTTGTAAAACTACGTTTTTGTAATTGTTATACTGGCATATATAGATATGTGATTGTATGTGTAGTATGCTTATAAGATTTCATATTAATTACGTGTTAAAGAAAAAGGAAGTGGAATTACAGTGAACATATATGTATAAACGTGGTTTGCAGAGTACCAAATATTATACTTGTATTGTATGATAATCATGAAATTGAACTGTGATTATATGAATTGGGTAAGAATTTAATAGAATATAGTTAGAATAAATCAAATTGTTTTATAACTATGATTACAGTGCTCACTGTGTTAACAAATGTTAACAATGCAGTTTTTGGGTTTAAACTATGGTTTCAAGGATTTAAATTATTATTTAACTGTTTTAAATTGGTATATGTATGATAAGTAAATGTTTATGAGTAATCTTTATAAGTTTTACGTCTTAATTTAGATGTTAGCAGTAGTAATTAGTCCAGAGTTTAGTTATTCTGTTCTTCGTGGTTGGGTTCTGCAAGTTTCGGCGCCCCAGCGTCAAAATTTGAGCCCCAGCGCCAAAAATCGCTCCCCGACGCTAAAATTCGCGCCCCAGCGTCAGAAGTCCTCACCCCAGCGCTGAAATTCGCGCCCCAGCACCAATCTCGTGCTGTGGCACCACTGGTTAGCCTAGTTCTCGCGCCGCGGCGTGGGGACAGAAGACTGAGTCGGACAGTTTTAACCTCCTTTAGTAAAATGGCCATAAATTTCTCATACGAACTCCGATTGAGGTAATTTAAGATGATACGGAACGAGGACGAGTAGACCTACAACTTTCATGCTTTATGTTTTTTATGTTGAGATCTGTAACAGTAATAAAAATGGTCATCTTTAGGACTATTGTATTTTTAGGGGCAATCGAAGGGCGTCGGGCATGCACATATGCATGTGTAGTGCTCCTGACGATAAAAGATGATGTCCTAAGTTACATAACATGTATGTTAGTAAATATAATGATACTTAACATTAATAAATAATGTATTAGATAAGTTATAGAAGCATAGTAAGCATACACAAAAGAGGCAAATCGGGCGTGTGACGATTGATCGTCAAAACGCCGTGCCAAGTGTTAATGAACTTAAAAAGTGTTTTAATTTCATTGAAATGGATATTATAAAATATGGAATGGGTTTAATATAAAACCAATAAGTAGTCCTAGCAAGACTTAAGCACTTGAATTTTGAGTTTGACTAAGAAGAAATATAGTGAGTTATAAGTCTAAAGTTAACACAATCTAATTGACCATGGTGTGTTAATTAATAGGAAAGATTATGAGATGTGGAGTAGAGTTTACATTACAATTGCTATGTGTAGTTATGTGACTAATAGTTGATGTGTATGATTATATAATTGTGTAGGGCACGTGAAGTGCAGATAACTGTAAGCTGTTAAGCTATTATTGGTAAACAACGATCAAAGCAAGTCTTTCGGTTCCTATTTTCTACGTGGATTTGATGAACTGTTTTAAATTACATGATATGTTATGCATGTTGAAATCATGAAATGTTAAAGTCAATATATGGCTGCATTGTTTTGTCTAAGTAATGATGATTGAGTAAGGAACTCAATCTTTATATTTGTTATGTGAATTAAAAGCATGTATGCCATGTTACTTTAATGAGATGTATGTCGAGCATGTTATTTTGTGCTTTGTGATGCATGAAAACTGTTAGACTTTGCTGGGCTGTCGAGCTCACTCTTACAAATAACCACTTTTGCAGGTCAAGATTTTAAGGTAAAGATACGTGCTATGTGAGTTATAGAGATCTGTATTCACAAAGATTACTTATGTTTTTTGAGAAATGTATTTCATATTTTGAACGTAACATGTTGTTGAAATGTAAGTTGAGCTATCCAATGTATATGGATATTTAGTTATGATGTAAGACTTTGTATAGTCATTTTGTTGTAACGATTCATGATATAAGATTGAATCAAAGAGATGTAATGTAATGGTTGCGATTCAGGGCAAGAAAGAAGGAAATGTATAAAAGTTTTAAATATTCCGCAATTTTATTAAGTTTAACATCGAATAATGATGTATTATTTAGAGGTTGAATATATGGTTAACAACCGAAGTCGGGATTTAAATTGTATAGATTTTGGGGTCGTTACAACGATTCTTTGTGGACTTGTATGAACTCGAGAGATGAAATACAGTCTAGACTTAGTTAATATAGCATGTCTTCTTGATTTATGTGAATGAACAGAATCTTGATGAATGTTAAGGTAGAGATATGCTTGACATCGCATGTAATCAGATAAAGGGCTTGAACTTCAACATTCTTTAATTGTAATTCACATAGAGATGTACTGAGTTAGTTAATTAAGGTGTTTAACGTAATTCTATCTTAATTGTAGATTTGGGTTAATACGGTGCTAGTGCATCGAGAGGTGGTTAGTACTACTTATGTGTTCTTGATTAATAAACTGGGGTAGTGAGTTAAACTAGAATAAAGTTGTACTAATCTGAGTGATGCTTAAAGTGAAGTCGAAAGCCTAATTCTCTATTATTTGTTTCAAAATTCAATTTTTAGCGTTAATTGATTGTGTGGTGATTTTAATAGTTTAATACTATTAGTTATAAACTGGAAATTGATTAGTTTAATAAAATTAGGATTAATAGGAAATTGGTAATTGTGAAGTTAAATTGTTGCTAAGTCTTTGAGGGAACGATACTCTACTTTCACTTTATTACTTGTTAACCACGTATACTTGCGTGCTGCCCCTTCTCGATGTGGGGAATAGACGTTATCGGGTCCATCGAGCCCAAAGCCAGTAATGGGTATCGGTTTATTTTCACCATGATCGACTACTTCACCAAATGGGTAGAAGTAGCCTCCTTCCCCAGGATTACAAAAGAAGTCAATGTCATTTGTCGATATGGACAACCAGAGGTAATTGTATCACACAATGCTAAGAACCTCAACAACAAAATGATGGAGGAGTTGTGCAGTAAATTCCACATCAAACATCTCATCTCCGTCATCTACCGTCCAAATATGAACGGTGTTGTTGAAGCGGCTAACAAAAACATGAAAAAGATCATGCAAAAGATGTCCGCCAATCACAAAGGTTGGCCCAACTTATTGCCTCTGAATCTATTAGCCTACAGAACATCAATGCGCACTTCCACTGGGGCAACTCCCTACGCATTAACCTATGGGATGGAAGCTGTGCTCCCCATAGAAGTGGAAATGGAATCCCTCAGAGTATTGAAAGACGCTTAGATGGATAAAGACCAATGGGTACAAGATAGGTATCACCAATTGTCTCTAATAGACGAAAGGCGAAGTGATGCTATTTTCCATGGTCAGTTATACCAACAGAGAATCGCCAGATCCTACAACAAAAAAGTCCTACTACAGCAATTCAAACAACACGATTTGGTTTTAAAGAAAATCATTGACAACCAAGTTCAGTCTAAGGGAAAATTCGTTCTGAACTGGGAAGGCCCGTTTATTGTCAAGGAGGTATTGACCGATGGTGCTCTCATATTACAGGAAATGGATGGCGATGAATTTCCACAGCTCATCATCTCGGACACCGGGAAACGGTACTATGTCTAAGATTACCATCAAGCAAACATCTTGGTTTTGGATCATTAAATCCCTAGTCATTTCAGGTTTTCTAACCCCTCACTACATACAGCTTCTCTTCACACACATCTGCCCCATCAGGGACAAACACACTTTTCTAACCAGCAGCCTGTTTTCGGATCGCCATATCCTTTTCTCAACTTGGTTTTGAACCCTTGCGCAACTCCGTTTATCCCACCAGGGATTGAACTTTTCACACCCGCAGTTTTGTCCCATTAGAGATTATAACTTTTCACACCTACAGTTTGTCATGTACATGTGATCAAACTTTACCCCTCATAATTTGTCCTAAACATAGGATCAAACTTTTCATTGGCTGCAAACTATCCTGAACATGGGGAAAACTACGCTGAGTTGATCTCCTTGATACACGGGAGTACGTAGGCAGCTAGTTTATATGGTATGGTCGTAATAAAATAAAAACAACAAAAAACATTTCTACACCCTTCTCACTGAAAAAAAAACAAAAATAAAAACACATCTCTACACCCTTTGCTACATACAACGTTGAACCTCTTACACCGGATTTGAACTATGCAGACCTGATCTCCTCTTTAATATGAGTACGTAGGTAGCCATTTATTGGTTCGGTCTAATCCCCTACCAAAACATAAATACTTGTCAATGGTAATGGGATCATCATTCAATCCACCACATTTCATCGGCTTTAGACCAAAGGAATGGAACAACCTGACCTCCCCATGTAAACGGGAGAATCGATGACCATCTAAGCTACGGTTGATTCCTTAAAGAGAAACACCAATCCATAAGAGATGGAACTAACTGGGCTACTAGCGACTATCTGTGGTGTGGTCAACCTCAAAGAGGAAAGCCACACTCCTCTCCACATCTACATACAGAAACCAGTCCCAAGACACTAAATATGGTAGGGAATACACATAGATCAACGATCCATTCTGAAAGATCCTGAGACATCTCAATATTCGTCCATCAAGGAGGAGTTTAGAATATATCAAGATCACAAGTCCTAGAGAAACAGGAAATTATCAAGCAAATAACAAGGCATAACTAAAAAGGAAGTGATCAAAATATGTTTCCCTACTATATATAATGTTGTTTGTTATACACATTGTGTATTGTACAAGAAAAAATGGCTAAGCTAGTCTGTTCAGGAAAATACAAGCTCATCTACAAGTCAGTGTATATGCGAGCTATCAAGCCTAATATGGTATCCCTCTCAGAAGAAGGAGGTAACGCTGTGATCTCCTGTACAAGGGTCTCTATGCGAGCTAACAGATCTATAGCCATCTGCATGGTGGCATTGTGCTCATCAATATACGTACTCATCTTTACAATGATGCCAGTAGTAAGGGACCTCATTGTGGTACTGTCTGTAACAGCTACATCCCAGGCAGATATAGCGATATCCCGCTAAACTATCACTACATATATGGCAGATCTGGCCTGATCTCTCTCGAAGGTCATCAGATGCAGAATCTGCTCTATGTACCGTGCAGAATGCTGAATCACAGTAACACTCATATTGGGAGAATCTACAAGAGCTGCTGGTAACCCAGTGAATGACTCCTCCTCAGTGTGAGAATCAATGTCCTCTATGGGCTCTCCACCATCTAAATTAATCCCCGGCACTATGGATAATATCGTAACCGATGAAGTCTCTGTCTCCATCCATGTAGAATACTCCGTCAAATAGCCCGGATGGCTAACAGGAAACTCTGCACACTCACGCTGTTCCCAACAGGCATACACACTGGATCTGTCCTCTGCTGACAAATGGCGAGAAACTAAACGCTAACCTAACGCCCCCTCAAAAGGATGGAAGTCCTGAAACTTGTCAAATTGTGATATCACAACTAGTGGGTGGTAGGTAGTTATGCCCCTTAAACCAGCCAGAGGGAGATAATCCATACCCGGAGCGTGAGTAATAAAGTTGTAGGGTGAACTGAGGCCTGTACATGGCGTAATGTCAAATGGATCTCCAATCCCTATAAAGAACAACGACCAGGATATAGCATCTACACACTCCGCTGGCTGAAAGGAGTAAGACGTGGTTATCTCATGGGAAAAATAATACCCATGCCGTCAGAACATGCCAATCGGTCTTAAGTATGCCAATCGGTCTTAAGTGTGACATGAACCACACGTATAACAAGACCGAGATGCCTGTAAATACCCCTACAGGGTAGGTGTGGCAAAATGTGGTGATCTTAACATCTCTGCCATAATCATCGAATAATGGTATGACCCTCCCTGAGAGCTCTCACTTCCATGAAAACACCGATGTCCAGCTCATCCATATATCGTGGCATGTATACGTATGCCACTACACATAGCACGAATACATCTACTCTGGCCACATGCCACTGATCCCCTAGCGTGGTGAAATCCCTGGAGTGCCGAGCATAGCTGTCCAATGAACCAAATCTGTCTATCAAAAAATGTTGGGATAATACATGGTTGGATTTAATCTCATCCTCTACTACTCTACACCGCAACCCGGTGAGGGTCATGAACTCCCGACGCATATCTCAGATAGCCATCTGAGCACAAGGTCTGTCTAAGGGCAAAGTCGTCAACCGCTCATACTCCTCTAGGGTAGGATTCAACTCATGGGTCCCAAATCAAAAACCTGCCTCTCCGATACCCAATGCTCTAGCATGCCATCTACGAAGCCCAATGGAACCTGGAACGCATGGAGGGTCATGGAATACTGTAATAGCTGATCTATAATCACCCTATCTAAAAAGGATACACTGTCATACCAAGCTCTCAAGCGTGAGGCCACCAATACTGGTGGGGTGTGATCAATACGACTGACTATCGAAGAAGACATCTGTATGGGCCGTAATATAAGACCATCTAGGGGTCAATATTGAATATCTCTGGACATACATATGCATGACATAATACGTGCATCAGATAATAGATGGCAATATGATGTAGGGAATGGAAAAACAGTACATACATTCCTAAGTACATCATCATCTGAATACATCATCTACATCATCAATCCTGTCCAACTGATGTAACTTCTCCTGAGTCACTGGATCTCTATCAATAGGGATGTCAGGCCTATACAGTGGATGATCTGTACCAGAAAAGCCATATGGGTCACCTGAACGGCCAGCACCTGAGCTGGAAGGATCAAAACTATCCGCCTATGAAGGATCTCGGCCCAAATGCCAGATTAAAAAATATGCCGGGTCAAACTGTCAATCTATGCCAAATGAGTCGGATCTCGGACACAGGCCATCCAATCCGTCATCATCATGAATCCAGGAACCATATCTCCCATAAACTGAGTGGCGCGGGTCTGGGCTTCGATGGTACAAGGGGACCACCAGCGGTATAATGCCTCTAGAGTATATGAACCATCTAATAGAGTGTAGCCGTCAATGCCCAACAATGGGATATCATCAATAGGCGACTGCGACACAGGCCAATAACGCCTGGTAGAAGGTAAGATCGGCCCACGAATCTCTCATGTGGTGCTCCTAATAGCACACTCTCCTAAATAGAGCTCCCATCCTCCATCTATAAAGAGAGGAATCCTACGGGTGGATATCACATACTTGACACAAGTCGGGAATCCATCCTCAAATCCAACTGCCAAATGTTCCCCAGAGTAGGGAACCCAAGTGATGGCATCAGCTGTCAACAACTCCAACTGTAAGCGATAATGGGTTGAACCCTCAGCTACAGGAACCTCCGCCAATATGGAGTGATGCCATCGTCATCCTCGTGGATAGGTATGTAAACCTAACACACACACAGGACGCAAACATGGAAGCCTCTCATAGGCCCAAAATTACTAACACAAAGGCAAACGTCTGTTGTCAATGAACACTCTTAACCTGTACATGGGAAATCAAAAGAGAAGTACTCACCAGTAGAAATGGGTAAAATCCTAGCCAAGTCTCTGTCAAGCCTTGCGAACGCATGTGCATTCCCCTGAGGAAACGTGCAAAGGTGTAGGAGCCCCAATCATACTCTCCAATATGGTCCACCTCCCGAGTGGCGCTAATCAAAGCGAATGACACCGTGGAAGAGGTGTCTGCTATTAAAACAACCCCGAATAATCATCAAGAATAATCACCAAAGAATGCGATATCTGACTCTCACATCAGTGGGTATGGGCTCACTTAACAGCCCACTTACAATATCTACGCTCAAGGGACCTGTACGAATGGTCCTGCCTTTGAGCGCCTCAGCCAGAACTCCTAACAAGGATCTGATGGCAGTCGGGGTAATGTTCGTCGTACATGGCACTGATGCCCCCTCCAAACTCCATACTGATGATAAATCGCCAATCCATCGGCGTCATCATCACCTCACAATCCAACAAATAGAGAGACTGAGTTTGGTGAAACCAATGTTCAGATAATGCCCTAAGGTAACCCCGGGGACAACTGAAGGGAAGAATGGAAAAGAATGCACCAAAGCCCCAACCATGCACAATACCTCGATAATGTAGATGCAGAACCTAATACAGAGAGTGTATGATGAACCAGTTCCCTCGAGGCTATGTAAAGCCGGGAGCCTACATGCAAAATAATGTCAAAATCCTTGCTACTCGTCAATAGGAAAAAGGAAGATTGAACCCAGCTGTTACCTCGTTTGCCTGCAAGTAAACTGAGGGGTGGTGACTCAAATCACCCTGAAGATCTGGAATAGCCACTTGAATGCCTGGAAGATCCCTGCGAGGAGCATTAGCAACAGGAGCTGGAGCCGCTAACGGTACATCCTCCTCCTCATCGTCGACATCCGGTACATCAATTCGGACAGGACGAATCACCGACTCCACCAAACGACGAGGCTGTCTAACTAAACGGGGTCGAGGCACTTCAGAAGCCCTTTTTCGCACACCTGAAGTGGTCCTGCAGGAACTACTCGGTTGATTCAGATCCATAATATCTGGACACAAGTCTGTAAATCACCGCGAAAAGGTTGTGGTAAATTCTAACCTGGAGCATTTATGCCTTTTATGACTAAATGCATGCATGCATTGTTTTAACATATGCCTACAGTAAAGTAAAAAAATACATGTCTACCCAATGCTTAGACTTTTGGAAAATTTTTGCCAGAGTCTTCTTTATAAACATGATTATCCACATAGACATAGGCATGACTAGGTGGCCATTCAATAGCACACCTACCCGCAATCATAAACATCCTACATGCATACAGATATCAAAGTCCCAATCCAAGACGGTAGATTAAATACCAGGATTGCTTTGCTTTACTACCTTTGCTCATTTGTCCTCAAATAGGATAAGAAATAGCCGAAAAAGGTATCAATTTGATTGTTTCAAAAGTAATATTTTTTACATCATTATGTTCAGCATAGTTTAATACTAATATTTACTATGTTGAATATTTTTTATCAAGATATATGAGCATGCATATTCACTACTATGTGTTTAGATGCATTTCATATAAAAAGTCATTATCCAACGGATAGAAACTGAAAAAGAAGACATGAATACATTACCAGGACAGTGTAGAACACTTGTACGGTGACAGAATTTGCAGAAAGACGCCCGAACTCAGCAGATCTGAAGAAGAGCTCTCGGATTTCCTATACGACGCAACTTGAAAATGACTTATGAAAGCCACAGCTGCCTTAAAGGCCACCCACGGCTGGCCGTAGGTGTACCTACGGCTGCTTTAGGTGTACCTACGTCTGCCCTGGGTGGGGCTCACCCCTCCGGCTCGGTCCAGTTCGAGTTGCAAAGGAGTTCTTACAAACTAAAAAGGGCAAATCAGGAAAAAAGATGCCACGCGATTGAGTAGAAAAGCCTGAAATCCTGGTTTTCGTGGACCAAATTATAGGTCTACATGTCATTCATTAGAATTCAGCCGGACACATGCTTACTATGCTAATAATCATAATTGTTGCAAACTACATTCGATAATATCTCACTTAGATCTGATGCCGTTAGTTTGGGGTTGCAACTCCAAAACACTTATCCCCAGCGGGAATTTCATACATTTCGTCCGTTAATGCACATGTCGACGAAGGTCAAACAACCTTAACAACATTCAGTCGATGGTAGGAAAATCCATCGAAGCATCGAAAGCAATTTGATGATGTCAGTCGTTGATGAACATGTCGACGAAGGTCAAGCAACCTTGGCATTATCCCCAGCAGGGATTTCATTCATTGATGTATATCCCAACGAGGGTCAGGCAACCTTAACAAACACAAACTGTTGGTAGTAACTCCAACAGAACACTAGAAAGACTTGGCGATACAAACTAGGGAAGGGAATCCTCATCGGGGAGGACCGATAATGAAATATGTCACACACATCCTCAAAAAATAAAGTATATCCCCACAACATCTCTTGCACATAAGAAGAACATCTATGGTGGAAAATCTTTACCAAAGATTAAGCACTTTGGTGATAACCCCAACGTTAACATTCTTGAAGTTTTTGAGAACTTTGGAGCACACATCCAAGCAGTTCGTCAGAGTTATCAATGATAACTCTAGTCCCCATCACAAGTTATGGGGGTAACGGTCATCACATCTCATTGGAAAATGGTCCAACAAATAACATGCATCATACATTTGCATCATGCTGCAGTACATTGCATCATGAATATCTTGTTACATTTCAAGTGTCCAGTATTCTTTATCATATCCATGATGTTACACTACATGAATATTATAAAGAGTGGCATCTGTAGACACTCTAAATTTTGCATTCCTGTTATTAACATTGTAGGAGGGCAGAATCATCTTTCAGAGATAACCCTGGAGGAAAGCTCAACTCAGACCCAGAGACAACCCCGGGATACCCACTCTTTTCCATCTCGGAGATAACCCCGAGATATTCCATCACAGTCTCGGAGATAACCATGGGATCTTCAGTTTTAACCTCAGAGATAACCCCGAGGACTGCAGTCACAAGTTCGGAGATAACACCTAAGAAATTTGCCATCTCGGTGATAAACCCTGAGATATTTAGTCCCAATCCCAGAGACAACCCCGAGAAATGCAGTTGCAGTTCCGGAGATAACCTCAGAAATGCTCTTTTCCACTCCTAGTAGTCAGCTTCAACACTCGGCGATAGCCCCGAGGCACTCATTCCATAAGCCCAGAGATAACCCCGGGAGGTCAAGCACACCTCAGAGATAACCCTGAGGACGATCAATACTTGTAGTAGTCTAATCTAGGAGATAACCTTGAGCAACGACCTCAAAATCAGCTCAAACCGGAGATAACCCCGGTGAGGGGTAAAATCATCATTTTGACATCTCGATCCTACATTGTGCCGTCTCAACCGCGTTCAAACGTACATAGTAATGTCCTACATGAATCAAAGAGCTCCAATCTTAAGTGACTACTACACAAGACAGCACACCGGATAGAATTTGAAGCCTGAAGACCAAGGGCATGGTCTCATCTTCCTAACTTCGTACAACCTCTAATCCCATGTCATTGTGTAGCCTTAGACAATAACATGTCGTAAAAGGTCTTATACACCTCGATTGGAAGCCTAGATTGAAGTTATGAAAGTTTGAACGGACAACACGTTGCACACGTGCACGTACTTTGAGACTGCAGGACCCGCAGAGCCCGAGGTAGCCCAAAAAGTTGCAGGTACATCTGCGGCTGCCGCCGGTACATCTGCGGCTGCTGTAGGTACACCTGTGGCTCCCCACTCTATAAATAGAGGGCTTGGGACAACCATTTTGCATAGAAAAAAGGCGAGAAAGCCCTGTCCAATTTGCTTTGTACACACCATATATTGAGTGCTTTCTCATTTCAAACACTTATGAGCTTATATTTGACTACTTTTTGACTAGCGAGAGCTGAGTATTCATCCATTAAAAGCTATTGAAGTCTTTTTTGGTAGTCCACTGTAAGCCTTCTTACATCATTTAAAGCCTTTTCCACACTTATTGCATACACAGTTGTTCACGTTTAGAGTTGTGTTGTGTACGTATGCCCGAACTTCGGTCCGTGACTTTCTATTTCTTTTGTATATATATATATATATATATATATATATATATATATATATATATATTTGTACTAACATTATTGAGTTATGCCTCGATTGAGCCCAGATTTACATCCGGAGCGTTTATTATTTTATTATATATATATATACATATATATGAACGGTTGTCGAACTTTGTTCAATGAGCCTGGATTTATATCCGGAGTATTTATTACTTTTTTATATATATAAATACTTATATATATGTTGTTGTCATCAAACTCTGTTTGATTGAGCCTGGATTACACATCCGGTGCGTTTACCGCATATATATATATATATATACATACATACATACATATATATATATATATATATATATATATATATATATATATTTACATTTCTATCAGGCCCGGAGTTCACTTCGTGGCCTTTTACAGCTTTATTTACATTTTGCCCCGCCTGGAGTTTACTTCGTGGCGGTTGATCGCTTTTACAGTTTTATTTATATTTTGTCCCTTCTGTAGTTTACTTCATGGCGGTTGATCGCTTTTACAGCTTTATTTACATTTCGTCCCGCCTGGAGTTCACTTCGTGGCGGTTGATTGTTTTTATTGTTTTCTTTACATTTTCGATCCTCCATGGAGGTGCTTCGTGGTTGCTGATTATTTATATATATATTTACAGCTTTTATATATTTACCTTTCCAATCCCCCATGGAGGTGCTTCGTGGTGGTTGATCGTTTGTATATATATATATATATATATATATATATATATATATATATATATATATATATATATATATTTACAACTTATATATATATATATAACTGTTTATAACTTTCATACAAATTGCTACATCATGTGAGCCTAGGAATCATGTGATCACAGATTCAGTCTCCTGAATCTAGATTCGGTTCCCGTGATGGATATTTTTAGTTGTACATGGCTTGTAAAGTATTCACAGTGTTTGAATTTCCTTGGATGGCTTTCATGCCCATAAGGAATTTAGCACTGCTTTTATATGCTATTTTCTCGAAGATGCCTCGCATCTCGAAAATAAAAGTAATCCAGCCGAACCCATAATAAAATAGAAGTATCAAAGGCCTCAATTACTATTGAGCATAAGGGTTTGAAAAACCTCTTTTGTAAAACATCATTGCTATATCTTGTTAAAACTGAACTTTTACTCAAACCATTTGTATATAGGTGCAAATGAGGCATAGCACTAGTTCCAAATAATTGCACATTGATCCATACACACACATTTATATAACAGTTTAATTAAAAAGTGGCGGTCACCGTGGCAACACAGATGTCGGAGGGTGCCTAACATCTTCCTTCCGCATAACCAAGTCCCCGGACCCTAACGAATCTCGGTTTCACAGACCTATTAAGTAATGTCACATCACTGGGTCAATGTTCAAATTTTTTCTCGGTTGTGTTGGTACAACTATTTAAAAAACTAACTGGCGATTCTTATAGTCTAATCGTCGATATATACATGTCGGACCTTTTCACAACTTGTTTTTTCAAACAAATCTCACCTAACATGAGAACACTAAAAGACAATAACAGAAAGGGACAAATAAAATCCCGACGTCGACACCAGTCTTACAATAAGAATACAACAACAAAATACTATAATTTTAACACCTATTCACTTTCTCGATCTAGCCGGAACAATTGGCATTGATCTGTTAATAATAATTGAGTTCTCTTTTCGAACCTATCAAGTTTCAATTTCAATATCTAATCACTTTCTCGATCTAGCCAAATGAATTGGCATTGATCTATCAATAATAATTGAGTTTTCTTCTCGAACCTATCAAGTTTTAATTTCAATATCTAATCACTTTCTCGTTCTAGCCGAAAGAATTGGCATTGATCTGTCAATAATAATTGAGTTCTCTTCTCGAACTTATTAAATTTTAATAAATGTTCGTCTTGCCAGAACAATTAGCTAAGACATTTCTCAATAGACAGAAATTAACTGTACTATTTGCAATCATTAATAGCTTCTACGGATGTAAATATCCAACAACAGTTATTCTCCAAGTATATTCTCATAATCAATAATTCAATTTGAATTAATAAACATGCACTAACTACAAATAATCAACAATAATTCTCAGACGTGGTCTAATCAACAATAATTAACCACCATAATATTTGAAAAGATATAACTTAGGGTTGAGTTAAGAAAACGTGCCTTCTGCGTTGATTACTACTACACAATATACTTATCTGCGTTTGAAAGACCTATAATGAACAATATTGGTCTCACAATTAGCACAACAAATCACAACACTTAACACTATAATTTACAGTCAATATTTCTCCTAGACACATCACCACATAGTCACATTAGTGCTTATAACCTATATAAACACTCATCAAGTCTAACTAGTTTGGTCTGGTTGGACTTCGATCTTTTCTCGGTGTTCTGGTCACCCTATTCGACAATTAACACATTTATTGTCAATTAAACTCAGTCTCAAAGCTTCAATATTATTTTAGATAAGTCAGATATCGTTCATAATATTTTTCGAAAGTTTTTAATAATTTTCAAACAATTATTATATTTTATAATAATTTTTTAAACATTGGAATCATTTTTAAATGATTTAAATACTGTATAATACCATCATCATTAATATTTAAAAATATTAAAAATATTAATGACATACTTGTCAAAATATTAAAGTTATTAATAGTAACTTAAAATATTTTTAAATAACCAATATTCTACTTAAATAATTTTTAAAACAATTAAAATTATTTTTAAACCATCACTATTAATATTTAAATATTAATGAATTTATCATCAAAATATTTAAAGTCATATTTTATAACTTAAAATATTTTTAAATCACTTTTCTCATTTTTAAATAATTTTTAAATCAATAAAACCATTTTTAACACATTTATTTAATATAATAATTAAATAAATATAGTATCATTAATATTAATTTATTAATAAAAATTACTCAAAAATATTAAAAGTTAAATTTTATAATTTAAAATATTTTTAAACACATTATTCTTATTTAAAATGATTTTTATAATATTAAAATCATTTTTATCTAATTTATTTAATATACTAATTAAATAAATTAAATATCATTAATATTCAAATAAATATAAATATTAATGAAAAATATCCCAAATTATCAAAAGTTAATTTTTATAACTTAAAATAATTTTTAAACCCATTTTTAAATTTTTAGAATTTATTTTCTATTTTTCAGCATTTTTCAGAAATTAGGAAAATTAAATAATTAAATCTGTCGCTAAAGCCTTTAGCGACGCTTTCTATCGCTGTTGGTGTTCTTGAGTCTCAATAACACTGACAAGGAGTTACAAGTTGCCAAGTTTGATCACCCTCAATTCTCTTTTCATGTATAATCTGGGCTAACTAAGGTTCATAACTTGTAGTACTAATGTAATACTACATGTTTTCATAACCATCTAGGTCATACAATAACATAGCTGCAAGATCCAGAGCTTCAAAGTAACTATCAAACATCATCTGGGCCCTGACAGTCTCGAGGTACCACTTTATGGTTCAATTTTGTCCAAGTTGTGGTCATTGACATGTTGTTCTTATGGTCGAAATCGGTTGTTCTCATGTTGTAGAACAACATCTTAACACTAAAGTAGCCAAACTACATCAAAATCACAGGATCTGGCTTGGTCAAACCTTGTCAGAAATTATGTTCATACGGTTTCTAGGAAATTCAAGAAACTCAAACCGTGACCGGATAGCCCACTTTGACCATCCACTACAGTCGATCTGTTGATTGTTTAAAGGATCTAAAGGCATGGATCTAAAGTACATATAACAAGCTACAATCTAGATACAACAACCTCATCAAACAACATAACACCTGACAGATCTAGACCTAGCAAAATCTTGTCAGGCCTTGATAATGAGTTTCTGGGTTGCCCAGAAATTCTTGGTCATGCTCGGTCAACTCACTTTGACCATCAATAACTTGTAATCTAGATATGGAATAGCCATGATTCCACTTCCAGATTACAGTCCTCACAACATTCTACAAGTCTAAAACATAAAACACCACAAATCATTAACAGGGAAAGATCTGTGGCCTTTGACATATGCTTGTCAGTCAACAAATTAGAGTTCATAGGTAGTTTTGAAAACTTAGTTTTTAACCACTTTGATGCTATGGATTTATGATATATTATCATAGATCATCATAAAACATCTCCTAGCATGTATCTAAACACATAAACATGAATTCTTTCTTAGCATACAAGATTAAAGGTGAGTTTAGGGTTTTACCTTTTCTTGTCCAAGCTTTGATCTTGGCTCTTCTCCATTGATATTGATGTTTTAGAGGCTTGGTTAGTGACTGATACACTTGGATATTTCATGGGTTAGGATAGAGAGAGGGTTGGTTGATAGCTTAAGAGTAAATGAACTACTTCTGTGAACTTTCTCTCTCTTTATCTCTTAGATTAGATACAATGCATGTGTGTAATACAAAGTGGCACTCTAGATCAGATTATGGCTAAGATTTTAAGGCACATGGTCTTACCTAATGTGATGACTCACAATATTTGGCCATATCTCTTTACTTAAAACTTAAGTAAAGGGGTGTTTTGGTCTTTTCGTCCCTAAAAGGGTATTTTCGTAATTTGCCTTACAAATTTAAGGGTATTCTAGTCAATTAATATCATCAATTATGGGTAGTTTCTAATTGTGCATTAGGGTATCTAATCCATTATTAGGGTTTACTAAGTTTATACCCTATCCGATCAGTCACTGATCACAAATTTTATACAGTACAAACACGTACTCATAGTTATAATATTATAACTGTAATTTCTATCGAATCCCTATCCGTAACTAGGGTTAGAGTTTCTATTCTCTGTTAAGCACAACTCTACTCTTATTTCTCAATCAATATACAAATTGACTACTTCTCTAAACTCGTATCAAAGATACACAACACAATATTGATAGTCAATATCAATATTAAATAATATAAAAAAATTATTCGAAAAAATTCAGATTATTTGAAATCCTAGGTTATCACAGAAAGTTTGGTTTGGAACTAACTTCAAAGGAATTCTATATCTTTAAAACGCTCATCAACTAAGTACTAGTTGAATCAATTAAGGATCAGTAACTATTCAAGAGTTTTGGTTCCGTCGAATTATGCCAATGAATCAATAAGAGATAGGATATCAATAGTTTATAAGCTGAACAAGTATTAGTCATCGACTATACGCTTTCAAAACTTTATAGGTTCATAAGCAAACCAAATGAAGTTTGGTTTGGACTGACTTTAGGGGTAATTTAGAGTTTAGAGCATTCGTCAACTAAGGATTAGTTAAATCAGTAAAGAATCGCTAGTTAACTAAGAGTTTGGTACAACAACGTAAGATAGTACAATGACATTGGTGATCAGAGATTGAACAACATTCATTTTTAGCTGAACAAACATTTTGCAACAAGATCAAGCTTTCAACAACAGTACATACTTTGAATAACCAAAACATTTTCGCTTGTAATGAAGGTGTAAAGATTAACTTGCTCAATGAAAAGTAGAGTTAAGGATGCTCAATAAGAGATTTAGATTAAGGAATGTATAACGATAATAATTTAGGAATAGGAACTTACGTAATGAAAGATTTGAGTTAAAAAACTTGCTCAATTGAATAATAGCTTCAAGAAACTTGCATAACATAATAGTAGGGTTAGGAGACTTGCGTAATCGTAATCTAGATAGGGTAATAAACTTGCGTAAAAATAACAAATTAGTTGCTTAATAAGAGATTAGAGATAGAGAAATTGCATAGGTATAAACATGATAACAGTGAAAAGTAAATCTTGTTGAATAATAAAGTAGCAAAGGTTAGGGAATATGACTCTTGAGTAAGCTAAGCAATTACAACTCGTTCTCCAATTTATCCTACACATTTCATTTAAAATCACAATACCAATTAATTACAACTAACATCATTGTCTTCTCTTTCACTTATCTTTATAGCTCTTGGCTATAATTCTGATTGTATTAGTCACATAACACAAGCCTTGGTTTATAAACACATTATCAACCCTACGGACGACAAATTTAAGTCCATACATAAAATTTGTTAACTCACAACTTTAAAACCATAATAAACTTGTTAAAAATATGTTTTAACATCTCATTGTATGGTTCACATGTTATCATGATCATTAGATGATATTAGACTAACACCCTTACAATTTGCACACTTAAATAACCATTTCTGGGCCATTCTGCCAAGTGGCGCTGCAGCGCCCCAGTTTATACTGGGGACCGACGCTGCAGCGCTGGTCTGGCACTACCATGCTCCACATAAGCCTTGAACTTAGCGATGTCGTGCTTTGCCGGTGCAGCAGCTCTGGAACCGTGCTATGGGTCGGCGCTGCAGAGCCGCGGCACAGTTCCAGGTCGTTCCAGTTCGCGAAGATTATAGAACAAAGCCAAATAGGCCTAAAAACTTCTTCCTAACAACAATTTCAACTTACCCAAGTTGTATAAACTTCACATAAACAACAACTAATATTTCTAACATGTTTCTAACCATATAAACAACATAAACAACAAAATAAAAGCTTTAAATTTCATAATTTTTGCTATTTCTTCACTTTTAAATACTCCTAGCGAAACTAGTCATTGTGAATTCATTTTTCAACCAAAAAAGTTTGTTTAAAACCTATTGTTTATGTTTCTTCACGTATTTACATAATCAAGAATCAATTTTCACATACAAATATGAATTATGGATCAATTTTTTGTTCTAAAATAAGCTATATCATACATGCATCACTGAAAACTCACTGTAATATGATTTTCTCCATATTAAACATACTTCATGAAATAAACTACTCTAAATCGTATATAAATTATATAAAAACAGCTTATGTTCACAAATTAACATATGTAAGCTATATTTTCAACAATTATCATAGAATTCAACTTATAGAGAATGAAAACTCAAGAATATGACGAAAAGTTAAGAATTTATACCTTTGATTGTTTGTTTAACTTTGTTAGAGGATAAGAATTATTCTTTAGTTGCTCAAATTCACAGAGAAATCCTTTCTCTCTCAAACTCTCTAGACCTCTCTTTTTTTTTCTTTATTCTTCCTTCTATCTGTTTTGTTTTCTTTAAAATTAGGCTTAGGTTGATAAAACTTAACGTAAAACTTTAACTGATATATACTTAATACAATATAATACGTATACTTAATATTTATCAGTTATAGAATTTTCAAAATCAAAAGCTACTAAGGCTTGTTTGGCAAAACAAGATTAAAAAAATTAAGGGGTAACAACCTTAAGCCTTGTTTGGTAAAACTAAATTAAATCTCTTTTAATTTATTTTAATAACTCATTTACTATATAGTTTATTGTCACACTTTATTTAATTAAATTATACTACTCAAATTCAATTAAATAAAGTCATATCGACTTACTAAATCAAAATGTCACATAATCAAGTTGCTATAAAATTATAATTTTCATTATAAACTATAATTTTATTTAATATATTAGTACATCTCTAATTTAATTACTAAATTAAATTAAAACAACCTTGTAACAATTTATTTAATCATTAATAACTCTCTAATTTAATTATTAAATTAAAGTATAATATTATCATTATGTAAATTCAACACTCACTTAATTTAATTAACTTCAAAATACAAAATTACCAAATACCAACTTAATTAATATATTACACTTAATTAAGTTAATTCTCCACAACTCATGAATTATTTATTTAATTAATAAATAATCAAATCAATCAGACATTTATTTAACAATAAATACATCAACTAAAAAATTTATTTAATTCAATAAATATTTTAAATTACATACAAAGATTCTGGATCGTTACATTCTTCCTTCCTTATAAGGATTCTGTTCTCAGAATCACAACTCAAATAATTCATTCATTACATTCTTCCCTCATTACAAGGATTCTGTCCCCAGAATCGAAGACATAGACTAAGCAAATAACTCATGATAGTTTTTCATCATCTTATTTTTGAGTTCCCACGTAGCTTTCTCAGCATTGTGGTCCCTCCACATTACCTTAAGAAAAAGGTATCACTTTATTCCTGAAAACTTGTTCTTTTCTGATAACTATCTGAATAGGAATTTCCTAGTAGGATAAATTTTTATCAAACTGTAACGGTTCGTACTCGATCACGTGATTGTAGTCGGTCTTGTACGACCGTAGCACTGAAATATGAAAAATATTACGAATGCTTTCTATCTATAGAGATAAGGCTACCTCGTAACTATCTTTTCCCTCTCTTCGCAGTACCTATAGAAACTAAGAACCTCAGATTCAACTTTCTTCTATCTTACCAAATCGGATTTTCCCCTCCCAAGGAGAAACTTTTAGGAAAACAAAATTTCCCAGGTCAAATTCGCGATTTTATCGGTGTTGATCAGTATATTTCTTCTGTTTGTCTTAAGTAGCTACCAACCTTGCTCTTCCATACAATGCTTCTTATAGTAACATACCCATGTTTTGCGTGATAAATGTTATTGTTGACGAACTAAACTAAAAGTAAATGTCATCTAATGTCTGGCTTATCTTTTCATTTTTGCTATCAGTTTGCAAATGGTACAACACACTCATTCACAACTGCATCCCCATGCGTTCTTATAACTTTTCAGGAAATTCGATGTTAATTGTGGATCTCCATCAAACACGATTGATGTCGAAACACCGTGCCTTGAAACAATTTATTTGATAAGTAACTTTGGCAACTAATCGATATGAAATATGTTAACTTTGATATACTATGAAATATATCGCCATATCTTGCCACCAAAAGTATTGTCGAATGCGTAATATATTTGTGTGCTCTCTAATTGATTCAACATATAATTTTTATGCAAAACTTCATCTTCAATTCTCGATACTGGTGAAACCTAGTTTCTTTCTTCAACATTCAACCACCATTCAGAATCAATCTTGAATTTGACACCTTCTTCTTGGATTTACTATTCCTTTACTATCCAGCAAGGTTGTATGGTTTTCCATCTGAACAGCTTCCCCTCTGACTTCTTCGGATATTTAACCTCTTTTCTGCTTAAGACGTTGGCAACCACATTCGTTGGGGATTTTGCAGTCACAATCCTTGATCAACTTCAGCTATCACTTCAGATGCATGATTAAATATCTCTGTGTGAGGATATACTTTAGACACTTATGGTCCGTTTATATCTCATACTACTTCCCAAAAATAATACCTCCAAATCCTCAAGACAACCACTACTATCGCTAACTCTGGATCATGAGTCGGATATCCCTTCTCATAATATTTCAGTTGTCGTGAGGCATACACAGTAACTTTGCCATTTTGCATAAGCACATAGCCTAGTCCTTTATGCGAAGCGTCACTATACAACGTCAAATTTCCTATATTATCTTGTAAAGATAACATAGGAGCCATACTTAACTTCTTCTTCAATTCTTGAAAATTCGCTTCATAACTTCCTGCGGATATAAATTCCACCGATTTCCTCGTCAAGTTAGCTAACGAAGTGGCTATCTTGAACTTTGCGTATCGCACACACTATTTTCCTAACAACTTCTTGACTTACAACATTGATAGATAACTCCACCGTACAGGCGATCGACAACTAGAAGAAATAAAATACTACCTTTGACTTCCTCGGAGTCATAAGGTTGGCGATGGTACTTTAACTATTATTATTTCTTGCCATAATTTTTGATTAACCCTATCCCCGGTTCTGTAGCTGTTCATATGCTGGGTATGGGTGTTATAGCTTTTTTTTATTGTGGCTAATGACAAGTGCCAAGTGATTATGTCTGTCTCTTAGAGTCGTGTCAAGCATTTGTGAGCTAGGGGTGTGTTAAATCGATAAGTCGAAACTGTTATTGATTCGTCCTTCTTAGCAAGCACTGACCAATTATTTTAACTAGTTATTTTTTTGGATTGAGCTTGTTTGTTTATTGTTTTGAGAATATGTGCACTCTGTTAATATTTTCTTGATTACAAGGTAATAAAAGACTTAGACACTTTTACATTTTTGGATCTTGAGTTCTGGCTATATATATATATATATATATATATATATATATATATATATATATATATATATATAATCGAAAGTCTTACGGTGGGTCGAGATGGAGCATGAAACGCACTCGCCTATAAACGCAGACTTGAGCGAGATGGAGCATAAAATGCACTCGCCTAATAATCTTCAGATTTAGTAAAGTCTAATTTGGCTTAAGTTAATTATGTGGCCTTTGCTGCTCGAGTTACTAGATTCATAGGGGTGTTCTACATCTAGTGCCCTAAAGTCATCTGGCTAGGGAATCATTGATCAAAAGTTCATTAATGGGTAGCTCTAAATAGCCTAAGGTAATTAAGCACTGTCCAAGCCAGATTTTACTGTCTTCTATGCTAGAGCCTTTTGATCCATTCTTGTATTTGTGTCTTGTTCTTAATGCTTGTTGATTGTTCGAGTTGCACAGTGATCATATTGGTTATCACAATCGACTGTGTGATCTTAATTTAAGCTACGATTAGTTAGGATGGTTGGTCTTCACACACACACATATAGAATGAATCGAGTACATTCTTACGCTAATAAATTGATATTAAACCCTCATTCATATATGTGTTTGTCATGTTCTAAGAGAGGGTCTATAATTGTGCTTAGAAGCCATGCTGATAGTCTATAGGATTAGATTTCATTCGCGTCATACATTAATGTGGGTGTGGATGTCAAATAGTTTGCTTGAGGACAAGCAAAAGCTTAAGTTTGAGGGTATTTGATGAGTGAGATTTATATCCGTGAATCAGATCCTCTGTGGCTTAAGACTCTGCATGTTTTCTGTTATTTGTTTAGCTTATATATATATATATATTGTAATTATTTTGCGTAATCTTTATGTTGCAGGACTCATTAGGCTATTTCTAGCTTTAAGGGGAAAAAGGTCAAGTTTTACACACTGGCGCTACAACACTAATGCCAGACTTTAGCCTAGCGCTGCAACGCGACCTCCTGGTCAATGCTGTTGTTAGCTTGGCAGTACAGCGCCCCAATTCCTTTATAATCTGGCACTGCAGCGCCCCAATTCCAATCTTTACTCTCCGCGTCGCAACGCCACCTCTGATGCCTAGGCAGAGACTTGATATTAATGACCTAAAAGAGGAGAATTGATTATCTTTAGATAGAGCTACAACCACCATTTATTATGGAAATAGAATTGAAGTTTTTTTAAGTTTTATTTAGCTTAGAAGAGAAAGAAGTTGGTTTCAAGGAATAAAAATCCATTACATCCTTCACAGCTCAGACTCTACACGGAGAAGTGAAGACTTGGAGCCAGAAAACTTCACAAAAGGAGTATTTTTATTCCAAATCTTTCATTTATTAGTGAATTAATGAGCATGTTGAATACTTTGAAAATGTGTATTAGTACCATGGTTATAAACTAATTCCATTTTTAGGATTGTAATGTAACGTATTGTTTAGCTTAGTTAACTTTCTCTCCTATTTATATTAATGAATCATTTTGGTATGGGTTGTTATATTTCATGCCTATTGATTGATTGCTTGACAAAGAAATCGATATTGATATTAATGGATATTGAAAAATGGGTATTAATATCTAACCTTTAAATGTAAGAACACTTGTTATGACCATGCCTATGGGAATGTGCGCATAAATTACTTAATAGGATAGACATATATCTATTTTCCTTGTGTAACCTTGAGAGTAAGCTTAATGACCCTAGTCTAGTTATTTTTACCATAAAAATATTGTGATTCATCTAGCTAGGGATGTGCATTTGACTTTCGAAAGAGGCTTATGTGTAGTTATTATTCTCGGTTGACCATTCCTTTATTCGTTTGTAATGTGGAGAGTTAGGAGATTAGGTGACGCATTAGGGAAATTATAGTCCTAACTTGACTTCCTTGTACAACTAAATCTCTTACTCCTGCAATTTTTAATCATATAGCTTAACACATCATCTCCATTTACTTATTTAGATAAGACAGTATTGAACTTACTTTAGTACTTGACTAGCACCTAACACTTAGTCCTCGTGGGTACGACACTCTACTTATCATATATTACTTTTTGACCGAGTATACTTGCGCGTGTTTATCAGTTGCGAAATCGACCAACAAGTTTTTGACGCCGTTGCCGGGGACTTAGTATTATTTGTTTATCAATATTAACACTAAGTCAATACGATCTTAATCTGAACTGATATATCTATTTAATTTTCTATTTAGGTAGTCTCCACAGTTTATGCCACCTCGAAGGGGTCGAAATATATTACCTCTCGATCCCGAGGTAGATAGAACGTACAGACGACTGCAGAGAGAAAAAGCTCAGGACATATACCTACTCCTGTTATAATGGCTTAGGACATTCAAAAATCTTTAAGGGTGTATGCCATGCCCCATATCGCAGATTTACAACTGAGTATTCTCAAGCCCGCGATCTAAGTAAACAACTTTGAGATCAAGTCGGGCACCATCCAAATGTGTTCTAATATTCAATTCGGGGGATTGCCAAATGATGACCCGAATGATCACTTGATAAATTTCTTGGAGATCTGTCATACGTTTAAATGCAACGGAGTGTCTGACGATGCCATCAGACTCTGACTGTTCAATTCACTTTGAGGGACAAGGCCAAGAGTTGGCTGCATTCATTTTCGCTAGGCTCCATCACCACATGGGCTGACTTGGCTCAAAAGTTCGTGGTGAAGTTCTTTCTGTGAGGGCCCCGAATTCAGGTCCCAAATCACCTCGGATCCAGTTCGATCATTCTATCACTATTACTATTATTTGCGGAAGATATAAACATAAATTGTTTATACATTAAACTTACACACTTTTCTCCAAGGTCGAGTAACCTTATACACACTATAAAACTTACTTAACACATAACCTTAAAATACAACACTTATACAATTTAGCTGCACACATATCCTAACGCTGGAACTGCCTTTCACCTTTCCTTGTGTCCGACGCATTCGTCTTAATCTGCAATGTTTATCATGATATAGTAAGGGTGAGCATAAGGATTGCCCAACAAGTTTAAATTCAATAATATAACGATATATCATGATTGAAAGAGTATGAATAATAAGCTGGCTATAATTCATCAATATAATTGTGAACTAGCAGGAACAAACTTTTGACTGAACAAGTATTATACATGAACAAATATATCTGAACCAACTGGTAATAAAGGTGATCAGCCTTTCATACTTGACTTATACATGCAATATGTACAGAGTACAATTCATGGCAACCAGCAATGATCAACCATAAGCTTATCCGAATAAAACAACTCTTAGTAGAGTTAAGTAAAAACAAACTTGCCTGAACCTTTGATTACCGCTACACAATTTATACGCTTTATCTGAAGACCTAATATTAATAATATAGATCTCCAATATTAGAATAATATCATCACAACAATATATATATATATATATATATATATATATATATATATATATATATATATATATATATATATAGAATAACCATAACACATAACACATAACCCTATCAGTCTATAACACACATAAGACTCGGTATCAAGTCAAACTATTGCAGTCTAAGTTGAACCTGACACAATTCTAACATCCCGACGGTCTAGTCGGACTTTTATTGAGTATAAGCTCAATTAAACTCTGCCTAAACACTTAACAATTAACTTAAATAATTTTAATAACAGTCGAAATATTTTTCGTAAGCTCATAATAATTTTTAAATAATTATTACTATTTATCGTGAATTTTCAATCATTAAAAACGTATTTAAATAAATTAAATACCACATAATTCTTTTATCATTAATATTTATTTCTTATCAAATATTAATGAAATACATGACATAATATTATAATATATTTATAATATCACAAAGTATTTTTAATACTTCAAAATCATATTTATATAATTTTTAAACAGTTAAATTCATTATCCGATAATTGCTATTAATATTAAAATATTAATATTTTCATAATTTATTTAATATATTAATGAACTAATTATATTTTTCCATAATTTATTTAATATATTTATTAAATAAACTAATTGTCATTAATATTAATTTATTAATGAATTTCATCACAAAATATTAAAAGTTATTGAACATAACTTAAAATATTTTCTTATACCATAATATTATTTTTCATGATTTTTTATGAATTAAAACCATTTTTAAATAATTTATTTAATATTATAATTAAATAAATAAATACCTTTTATATTCTAAATATATTAAATATACTTAAAATAATTAAAAACTATTTTTCGGAATTTAAAATAATTTTTCGAAATTTATTTTGTATTTTTAATAATTAAAAACCATTTTTCTCTATTTTTAATTAATTTCCGAAAAATCAGAAATTAAATTTATTAGAAACTATCGCTAAAGGGCCCTATAGCGACAGACTCGTCTCTATAGGTGTTCTTGGTATTCTTGGGCCAAGCCCAGATCTTCAAAGTCAGCTACCAGGGTACCATGTTTGACCATGATTAAAACAGTGTTCGTGTTGATTTCTAGGAAGCTAGGGGAACCTAGAATGTAGTATAAGTGTACTACTAGAACTTGAATCAAGTTTTCTGGAAATCCTACATCACAACAGAAAGACATGAGCCTCTAAAAATCATGTCAAGCCTGTTCTTCATTTTCTGGGTTACCCAGAAATGAAGATCAGCCTTAGCACCTACTTTGTGATCCTTGTAACGTGTAATCTTGGCTTGATTCATATGATATAAAGGTTGAATCATGAAGTTGGGATGTCAATGTACATGTACATGACAACATCTCAGTTCAACAACATCACAAATGTCAGATTTATCACGGTCAAACTACTTGTCAGAAAACGCCTTTGAATATTCTGGGTTACCCAGATTTCTTCTTCCGGCAGTTCGGTCAACCTACTTCGACCTTAAATAATTTCATTCCTGTTCATGATCTGGGTGTTATAACGACTTTTATGTGTAGCCCACATACCAGTTTACAAAGTTAAAACAATAACATGACCTAAAAATCAAAGAGAAGCAAGATCAATGACCTGGAAATACACTGTCGGACTTTCTGGGTTTCTAGGTTTGCCCAGATTCCAGAAGTCGTGCTCGGTCAACGTACTTTGATTGTCTATAAAATGAAATCCAGACATGCTATGACCTTGTTTTCAATTTCAGATCGTAGACCACATGGCATAGATCAACTCTAAAGCATAAAACATACAAAATATCGAACACATAAAGATCTAGAGGGCCTGACATATGGCTGTCAGACGACTTTTTCCAACTTTTCCAGATTTGATAAAATGATAATTTCGAGCATCTTGATGTTATGGATCCGTGATCCAACAACCCAGATCACTTATAGACACCTTATAACACATATTTAACCAACAACTAACACTAAACAACATAAGATCAAAGGATTTCTAAGATTAGGGTTTATACCTCCTTTAAGGCTAAAATCTTGAATCTGACTTTTGGATCCTGATCTTGGAAACTAAATAACTGAGAATGGTTTATCTCCTCACTCTCTCACACTCCCCATTCCCGAATTTTAAAGAGAGAGTGTCTTGGGAGAAAATAAAAATTAAAGTAGCTCTTTCTCTCTCCTTAATCTATTTATTTGATATGATTCAATGTATTGGATTGCAATAGATGGCTGATAGATGACACATATCTAGGGCTAGGGCTATTGGTTAGTTCACCAACCCAATATATGGCAAGATTTGCAAGTAACCTCATAAAAATCCAAGAAGGGCATTATAGTCATTTTGATTTTTGTTTTAATGGCATAAATGTTAATTAGCCAAACCCTTAAGGTTTAGGGTTTGGGTTAGGGTTTAGGGTTTGAACCTTTAGGTTTTGTAATTTAATTTCTAACATTTTCGAATTTCAGTTTTAAAAATAGAAAATTAATATTTCTAAATTATAATTAGAATTTTCTAATTATATTAAAATTTCTTAATCAATATTTAAATATCGCTAATTAGGATTAGTATTTCTTAATTAAAATCGCTAATTTAGCAATTATGGTCGTAATTGGTAATTTAGGGTTTTAAACCTATAATTAGTTTTTCAAATAGAAAATTAATTTTCTAATTTAGAAATTAGATTTCGTAATTAGATTAGGGTTTGCTAATTACTTAAGCTTTACCATAAATAATCTTATAATTATTTACACTTACGCCATTAAGTTCCTAATTTAGGGTTTCATACACCGAATTAGGGTTTCCAGAACCAATTTTTAGGGTTTCTTGTTAATTATTAGGGTTTTCTAACCGAACACTGACGTTCTTAATATATACTTAGGGTTTGTTACAGATATCGTTTATCTGGTCATCCCTTGACCCTTAATCACATACTGAACATATATACACAGAACATATTCACGTATATCCTTAATCCTAAATAATTCACCTAAATCCTTAACAGAATTTTGAAATCCTCCAAATTTCATCTTAAAAATATCAAACGCATACACTTATTTTCTGTTTAGGTTCTAATTTTGAACCCTAAATTAATTAATAAAAATTTTAAAAATATTCAAAATTCTCGGGTTGTAATATTCACCCCTTCTTCTAAAAATTTCATCCCCGAAATTTACCTTACACCTTACACCATACTGCTTACACCATTCACACATATCATCACATGCTACCCAATACACCTCTCACAAGAGTTAAAATTTTAAAATTGTGCTGAGGGGTTTTACAGACTATTATCTGACATTTTCGCAAAGGTTTTATGGAAATTCATTCGCAAACCGTCATAACTTACGGACACAGTGGGTAATTAATCCAGTATGCCCTGTACTTAATAAGTACTTCTGGTCGACTCTATTTCTCGTCATTGCCATAGGCACAAAAATTCTACCTTATTCTTATTGGATTCCGCACCAAAATAATTTGGTCCGGGAAATTTCTTTCAATGAACACTTAGAGTTTTCATAAACTTTAGTCTAGCTGAATCGAATAGCGTAGACTCATATCAATAATTCAATTCAATCGAATTATTTAGGTGTAGCCAAACCCCGTTGGCAAATTAAAATTTTGAAAATATTTTCGAGAATGATGTTATGATGCCGTACTGTATTTACAGTCCGTTTGAGGATGCCGTCATTGTATGACTTTGTCATAACACATCATACAATAGTGGAATAACGATTTTAGATCAAATTCAACACTAAGTATTCCTGCATTTACAACTCCATCAACTTTTTATCATCTCTGCACCAGGTTACATGGTACATAAATGATAAATAAAATATATTTTGATATTTTAAATCATTTGCGTCTAGCTGAAATAAGTAGCATAGACTATACTTTAAACTGTTTAAAAAATGATTACGAGTCTACATAATTTTTTTTTAAAAGCACGTAGTGCGTATTTAGATTGATGTCAAAATTTTGAAGTCTAGCATAGCCAGGAGTCTTGGAAAACTTATGTCTCCACTAATGATCATTTGCTTAACAATCTATCTGTTCCTATAATCCTCAATACTCCATTTACACACAACTGTACCCAGTTCGTCAAACCACACTTATGAGTTCATTTACTTGCCATAATCATATGAGTTTAAGAACTTGTCCTAGTCAGACCTTTGGCGTCCATTCGCTGAGGGGTTCACAAACATTTCATATAACTATGAATCAAGAATGTTACATAATTATGAATTTTAAGAACTCGTAGTTAACCTGAAATTCTCTACTTATAACCTATCTATCTGTTATACACATGAGAAAGGAATCACCCTCTTAACATGCATATATCAAATAACGCGACACAAACATTTCAATGATTATCATTGTCAGAACTAAGTAGTTTTTACACCAAGTACAATTCCCTGCCCATACAAGGAATCATACAACTCAGCTGCAGACATAAGTCCTCAATTGAATCCCCACCTAAACTTATCACCCTTCTCAATACGAATTTTATTCAACTCGTATTCATAATCCTTTCCTAAATCTGTACCAATTCATAGTACAACTGTCACCCAGCAAACTTGGTGTAACTTTTCAATCATTCGCTTGATCCTTCTCCATACTGTAACTTTATCTGATCACGGAGTGATCTCATCGTATACATTATGATTCATTTCTATATCTATATCGTTTTGTTTTACGATCTCCTATCACTGCACTTTCAGTCTTTTAGACTCTATCTATTTCTCACTACTGTTAAACTTTATTATCAGAGTTAGGGAACTCTGTATCTTATAACTCGCCGAGATTTATCTTTAAATCTTACCGACCCAACTAACTCTATGTGAGTTAGTACTTATCCTAATCACTGTGGTTATTAGTCTCAGGTATTCCTACCTAAGGTTCATAACCTACAGCTTTGATACCAACTGTGACAGCCCCAAATTTGAGGTCCCAAATCACCTCGGATCCGGTTCGATCATTCTACCACTATTACTATTGTTTACGAAAGATATAAACATAAATTGTTTATACATTAAACTTACACACTTTTCCCCAAGGTCGAGTAACCTTAACTTAATACACATTACAAAACTTGCTTAACACATAACCTTAAAACACAACACTTATACAATTTAGCTGCACACATATCCTAACGCTGGAACTGCCTTTTACCTTTCCTTGTGTCCGACGCATTCGTCTTAATCTGCAATGTTTATCATGATATAGCAAGGGTGAGCATAAAGATTGCCCAGCAAGTTTAAATTCAATAATATAACGATATATCATGATTGAAAGAGTATGAACAATAAGTTGGCTATAATTCATCAATATAATTGTGAACTAGCAGGAACAAACTTTTGACTGAACAAGTATTATACATGAACAAATATATCTGAACCAACTGGTAATAAAGGTGATCAGCCTTTCACACCTGACTTAGACATGCAATACGTATAGAGTACAATTCATGGCAACTAGCAATGATCAACCATAAGCTTATCCGAATAAAACAACTCTTAGTAGAGTTAAGTAAAAACAAACTTGCCTGAACCGTTGATTACCGCTACACAATTTATACGCTTTATCCGAAGACCTAATATTAGTTATATAGATCTCCAATATTAAAATAATATCATCACAATATAATACATATATATATATATATATATATATATATATATATATATATATATATATATATATTTACATACATACATAGAATAACCTAAACACATAACACATAACATATAACCCTATCAGTCTATAACACACATAAGACTCGGTATCAAGTCAAACTATTGTAGTCTGAGTTGAACCCGACACAATTCTAACATCCCGACGGTCTAGTCGGACTTTTATCTAGTCTAAGTTCAATTAAACTCTGCCTAAACACTTAACAATTAACTTAAATAATTTTAATAACAGTCGAAATATTTTTTGTAAGCTCATAATAATTTTTAAATAATTATTACTATTTATCGTGAATTTTTAATCATTAAAAACGTATTTAAATAAATTAAATACCACATAATTCTTTTATCATTAATATTTATTTATTATCAAATATTAATGAAATACATGACATAATATTATAATATATTTATAATATCACAAAGTATTTTTAATACTTCAAAATCATATTTATATGATTTTTAAACAGTTAAATTTATTATCCGATAATTGCTATTAATATTAAAATATTAATATTTTCATGACAAAATATCAAAAGTTATATTTTATAACTTAAAATATTTCTATAACATTTAAATTATTTTTATATTATTTATAAATCATTAATTCTATTTTTCCATAATTTATTTAATATATTTATTAAATAAACTAATTGTCATTAATATTAATTTATTAATGAATTTCATCACAAAATATTAAAAGTTATTGAAAATAACTTAAAATATTTTCTTATACCATAATATTATTTTTCATGATTTATCATGAATTAAAACCATTTTTAAATAATTTATTTAATATTATAATTAAATAAATAAATACCTTTTATATTCCAAATATATTAAATATACTTAAAATAATTAAAAACTATTTTTCGAAATTTAAAATAATTTTTCGAAATTTATTTTATATTTTTAATAATTAAAAACCATTTTTCTCTATTTTTAATTATTTTCCGAAAATCAAAAATTAAATTTATTAGAAACTATCGCTAAAGGGCCCTATAGCGACAGACTCGCCGCTATAGGTGTTCTTGGTATTCTTGGGCCAAGCCCAGATCTTCAAAGTCAGCTACCAGGGTACCATGTTTGACCATGATTAAAACAGTGTTCGTGTTGATTTCTAGGAAGCTAGGGGAACCTAGAATGTAGTATAAGTGTACTACTAGAACTTGAATCAAGTTTTCTGGAAATCCTACATCACAACAGAAAGATATGAGTCTCTAAAAATCATGTCAAGCCTGTTCTTCATTTTCTGGGTTACCCAGAAATGAAGATCAGCCTTAGCACCTACTTTGTGATCCTTGTAACGTGTAATCTTGGCTTGATTCATACGATATAAAGGTTGAATCATGAAGTTGAGATGTCAATATAAATGTACATGACAACTTCTCAGTTCAACAACATCACAAATGTCAGATTTATCACGGTCAAACGACTTGTCAGAAAACGCATTTGAATATTCTGGGATACCCAGATTTCTTCTTCCGGCAGTTCGGTCAACCTACTTCGACCTTAAATAATTTCATTCCTGTTCATGATCTGGGTGTTATAACGACTTTTATGTGTAGCCCACATACCAGTTTACAAAGTTAAAACAATAACATGACCTAAAAATCAAAGAGAAGCAAGATCAATGACCTGGAAATACACTGTCAGACTTTCTGGGTTTCTGGGTTTGCCCATATTCCAGAAGTCGTGCTCGGTCAACGTACTTTGACTGTCTATAAAACGAAATCCAGACATGCTATGACCCTGTTTTCAATTTCAGATCGTAGACCACATGGCATAGAACAGATCTAAAGCATAAAACACACAAAATATCGTACACATAAAGATCTAGAGGGCCTAACATATGGCTGTCAGACGACTTTTTCCAACTTTTCCAGATTTGATAAAATGATAATTTTGAGCATCTTGATGTTATGGATCCATGATCCAACAACCCAGATCACTTATAGACACCTTATAACACATATTTAACCAACAACTAACATTAAACAACATAAGATCAAAGGATTTCTAAGATTAGGGTTTATACCTCCTTTAAGGCTAAAATCTTGAATCTGACTTTTGGATCCTGATCTTGGAAAGTAAATAATTGATAATGGTTTATCTCCTCACTCTCTCACACTCCCCATTCCCGAATTTTTAAGAGAGAATGTCTTGGGAGAAAATGAAAATTAAAGTAGCTCTTTCTCTCTCCTTAATCTATTTATTTGATATGATTCAATGTATTAGATTGCAATAGATGGCTGATAGATGACACATATCTAGGGCTAGGGCTATTGGTTAGTTCACCAACCCAATATATGGCAAGATTTGCTAGTAACCTCATAAAAGTCCAAGAAGAGCATTATAGTATTTTGATTTTGTTTTAATGGAATAAATGTCAATTAGCCAAACCCTCAGGGGTTAGGGTTAGGGTTTGGGTTTAGGGTTTGAACCCTTAGGTTTTGCAATTTAATTTCTAACATTTTCGAATTTCGATTTTAAAAATAGAAAAATAATATTTCTAAATTATAATTAGAATTTTCTAATTATATTAAAATTTCTTAATCAATATTTAAATCTCGCTAATTAGGATTAGTATTTCCTAATTAAAATCGCTAATTTAGCAATTATGGTCGTAATTGGTCATTTAGGATTTTAAACCCATAATTAGGTTTTCTAATAGAAAATTAATTTTCTAATTTAGAAATTAGATTTCGTAATTAGATTAGGGTTTGCTAATTACTTAAGCTTTACCCTAAATAATCTTATAATTATTTACACTTACGCCATTAAATTCCCAATTTAGGGTTTCATACACCGAATTAGGGTTTTGGATTTCCAGAACTGAAATTAGGGTTTCCAGAACCAGTTTTAAGAATTTCTTGTTAATTGTTAGGGTTTTCTAACCGAACACTGACGTTCTTAATATATACTTACGGTTTGTTACAGATATCGTTTATATGGTCAACCGTTGACCCTTAATCACATACTGAACATATATACACAGAACATATTCACGTATATCCTTAATCTTGAATAATTCACCTAAATCCTTCACAGAATTTTGAAATCCTCAAAATTTCATCTTAAAAATATCAAACGCATAAACTTATTTTCTGTCTAGGTTCTAATTTTGAACCCTAAATTAATTAATAAAATTTTTAAAAATATTCAAAATTCTCGGGTTGTCACACTTTCCACCCGCTAAAACTGCCAGGCTCGGGAATGATGTTACATCCTTCGTCCAATTCGAATCGAAGTCTTTGTACGACTCGTGGTAGAGATTCAAGGATCTTCTGAGAAGATGCCCCCACCATGGACTTCCAGAATGGCTTCCCATCCAGACATTTTATAATGGTTTATCCGGGTCTACTCGTTCGAGTATAGATGTCGTATCTGGTGGGGCCTTCATGTCTAAGCAGCATGCAGAAGGGTATGAATTGTTTAAAACAATGGCGGTCAAAAATTATCAATGGCCAAATGATAGGCAAGCCCCTAGAAGAGTAGCATGGGTATATGAGGTTGACTCAGTCACAGATTTAGCGGCTCAAGTTGCAATGCTAACAAAGAGACTCGACACCATGGGGGTCCAAGCAGTGCAAAATGTTCAAAGTGCTGTAGTACCGTGTGAATTGTGTACAGGAAACCACCCAACTGATCAGTGCGCCATAAGCCCTGAATTAGTCCAATTTGTTTCAAACTATAGGCGGCAACAAAATGAAAATCTCCCTACTCACTACCATCTGGGATTAAGAAATCATTTGAACTTCTCATGGGGCAACACCAATAGCAACCAAGCACAACCATCTACCACCAGGCCTAATTTTTCAAACCCTTCGGGTTTCTAAGCTCAAAATCAGTACCACCAACAACCACAGAGTTCTCAGAATTAGTTCCACTAACCACCACATAGTTCTTACCAACCCCCACCTCAACAGGAAAGAAAACCTAGTTTGCAAGATCTTCTTTCACGACATAGTGCCCAAAATGAAATGAGGAGCAATAATCAAGAAGCCTCCATTAAGAACCTTGAAGTCCAAATGGGACAACTGGCCACTACTTTGAACAGTCGTCCTCAAGGCACATTGTCAAGTAACATTGATGTCAACCCGAAACGGGATGGCAAGGAGCAATGCAAAGCAGTTACACTCTAGAGTGGGAGGAAAATAAATGAAAACGGTGGAGAGAATTCTATAGAGCAAGAGGAAGTGACTGAAAAGGAACCTAATGTGGAGCCGAGTGAAGATAAGTCTGGGGGAGACGAAAATGCTCAAGATGAACCTACAAGACTAACCCCTATAGTGAACAAGGCTAGTCCTCCTATCGATCAGTTGCCATTCTCCCAGCGCCTCCAGAAACAAAAGCTTGATAAAAAAAATTTCTAAGTTTTTAGAAGTGTTTAAGAAGCTTCGTATAAACATTTTGTTTGTAGAGGCGTTGGAGCAAATGTCGAGCTATGTCAAATTCATGAAAGACATTTTGTCTAAAAAAGGAAAATGGGGGATTATGAGACAGTGGCTCTGACAGAGGAATGTAGCGCCATCTTACAGAACAAGCTTTTTTCGAAACTGAAAGATCCTAGAAGTTTCACGATTCCATGCATTATAGGGGATCAATTCATTGGCAAGGCCTTGTGTGATTTGAGGGCTAATATAAATCTGATGCCACTTTCAATCTATAAGAAGTTGGACTGAATGAAGCCAAACCCACAAGTGTGACCCTGCAATTGGCAGATAGATCTCTTACTTACCCAAAGGGGATAGTAGAGGATGTGCTTTTCAAGGTGGACAAGTTCATTTTCCCAATAGATTTTATTATCTTGAATTTTGAGGAAGACCGGGAGGTCCCGATTATACTAGGTATACCATTCTTGGCAATTGAGAGGACCCTTATAGATGTGCAAAAAGGGGAGTTAACTATGAGAGTACAGGACCAGGAGGTAACCTTCAATGTGTTAAGGTCAATGACATATCCAAATATCCCTAAAAACTGTTTTCAGATTAAAGTGATTTATAATTCAGTGAGGGAAGTATTTTTAGAAACCAGCATGATAGACATGCTTAAGGCTACACTAACAGGTGCTAGTACTATGGAAGAGCCCACTTACGTTGAATATGCTAAGTGGTTGGATGCACCCCAGAGATCTAAATAGTTCCAACGACAGTTTGAATCTCTAAATGATCAAGAAGCATCCACTTCCAAGGCCCAACCATCAATCATAGAACCGCCTGTCCTCGACCTCAATCCCTTGCCTAATCATTTAAGGTATGCATATTTAGGGGAGTCATCCACTTTGCATGTTATCATTTCTGCATCTTTAGATGAGTGCCAGGAAGAGAAGCTACTCCTAATGCTCAAATAGTATAAAATAACCCTGGGGTGGTCGATTGCTGATATTAAAGGGATCAGTCCATCTCTATGCATGCATAAAATCCTACTTGAGGAAGGATCTAAGCTAACCATTGAACATCAGAGGCGGTTGAACCCCATAATGAAAGAGGTGGTCTGAAAGGAAATTATCAAGTTGCTAGATGCGGGCATTATCTTCCCCATCTCAGACAGTCCTTGGGTCAGTCCCATTCAGCGTGTGCCAAAAAATGGCGGCATGACGGTAGTGTACAATGAGAATAACGAGCTGATTCCCACCAGAACGGTTACTGGATGGAGGGTATGCATAGACTATAGAAAGGTGAACAAGTCCACATGTAAGGATCATTACCCTCTACCCTTTATTGATCAGATACTCAATAGACTTGTTGGGCACGAATTTTATTGTCTACTTGATGGTTATTCTGGCTATAATCAAATTTCTATATCTCTTGAAGATCAGGAGAAAACCACGTTTACATGCCCCTATGGGACCTTTGACTTTAGGAAAATTTCTTTTGGGCTGTGTAACGCTCCTGCAACATTCTAGCATTGCATGATGTCCATCTTCTCAGATATGGTTGAAAAGTCCCTCGAGGTATTCATGGATGATTTTTCTGTATTCGAGAGCTCCTTTGAAAACTGTTTAGCAAATCTGACTGTCGTCCTAAAATGATGTGTCGAAATAAATCTAGTGTTGAATTAGGAGAAGTGCCACTTCATGGTAAGAGAGGGCATTATTTTGGGGCATATAGTATCTGTTGGAAGTATTGAGGTAGACAGGACCAAAATTGATGTTATCAATAATCTACCTCCGCCTACATCAGTGAAAGGGGTGAGAAGCTTTCTTGGGCATGCGGGTTTCTACAAACGGTTTATCCAAGACTTTTCAAAAATAGTAAAGTCGCTCTGTACCTTATTAGAAAAGGACATGCCTTTCCAGTTTAATGAAGCTTAACTTAGAGCATTCAAATTATTGAAGGAAAGACTTATCTCGCATCCTATAGTGGTGGCCCATGGCTTGACCTTTCCATTTGAGCTTATGTACGATGCCAGTGATTTTGCAATTGGGGTAGTGTTGGGCCAAAGAAGAGATAAAGTGTTCCACACGATTTACTATGCCAGCAAAACATCTACTGATGCTCAGCTAAATTACCCCATAACTGAGAAAGAACTGCTGGCAGTGGTTTATACTTTTGATAAGTTCCATGCCTATCTCATTGGAACCAAAGTGATCGTGTACACTGACCACTCGGCCACCAAATAACTTATAGAAAAGAAAGATGTGAAGCCTAGGCTGATTAGGTGGGTCCTTCTTCTCCACGAATTTGATCTAGAGATCTGCAATAAAAAGGGGACTGAAAACCAAGTCGCGGATCACTTTTCAAGGTTGGAAAACCCTCCTCATTTGGGAGATGCAGAAATAAACATAAATGACTTCTTCTCAGATGAACAGCTATTTGTTGTCCAAAGCAAAGCCCCATGGTATACTGACGTTGCTAATTTTGTCGCCTGTCATGTGCTTCCTCCCAACATGAGCTATCAACAGAGGAAGAAATTCTTAAACGATGCGAAGTAGTATCTGTGGGATGAGCCTTTCCTATTCAAACAGTGTGTAGACCAAATTCTGTGAAGATGTTTGCTAGAGGAAGAAATCGAGGGTGTGCTCCATCATTGTCATTCCTCAAACTACGGAAGACATTTTGGTGGCCAAAAGAACTGCAGTAAAGGTACTTCAATCTAGTTTCTACTGGCCTACCTTGTTCAAAGATGCTTACATGTATGTATCGTGTTACGATAATTGCCAAAGGGTAGGCAGCATTTCCAAAAGGCATGAAATACCTTTGCAGAATATCCTAGAAGTGGAACTGTTTGATGTCTGGGGGATAGACTTTATGGTCCCATTTATATCTTCCTACAACAATCTATATATCCTAGTTGCGGTAGACTATGTCTCCAAGTAGGTAGAAGCAGTTGCCCTGCCTACAAATGATGCGAAGGTGGTGCTAAATTTCTTAAGAAAGAATATATTCACTCGTTTTGGCACACATCGGGCTATAATCAGTGACGAAGGGTCACATTTCTGCAATAAATAATTTGAAGCCCTTCTCGCTAAGTATGGGATGTCCCATAAAATAGCCACTGCCTATCATCCGCAGACAAGTGGCCAAGCGGAGATATCCAAAAGAGAGGTCAAGCGCATCCTAGAAAAGATTGTTAACCCGAATAGGAAAGATTGGTCCAAGAAACTAAATGATGCCTTGTGGGCATACCGCACTGCATATAAGACACCTATAAGAATGCCTCCGTATAGGCTTGTTTATGGAAAGGCATGTCATCTACCAGTTGAATTGTAGCATAACACTTATTGGGCAATCCAAAAGCTCAATTTCGATTTAGATGCAGCAAGTGAACAGAGATTGCTTCAACTCAATGAATCAGACGAGTTTCATCTGAAAGCGTATGAAAACTCTAAGTTGTACAAAGAAAAGACGAAGCGGTGACATGACAAGAAAATAGTCGAAAGAGATTTTGAACAAGGCCAGAAAGTGCTTCTTTTCAACTCCCGATTGAAACTATTCCCCGGGAAGTTGAAGTCTCGATGGTCGGGACCGTTCACTATTGCTAAGGTGTATCCTCATAGTTCTACTGAGGTCGAAGACACTAATTCAGACAAACCCTTTAAGGTCAATGGACAACGCCTGAAACACTACTGGGGTGGAAAGGTCGACCGGCAGAACACCTCCATCACATTGGGTGACCCGGTGTAAGGCGAGGAAAAAGTCAAGCCGATGACTGTAAATCAAGTGCTTGGTGGGGAGGCAACCCCATCTCAGTATAATTTTTTTTTCTTTTTCTATTAACTTGTGTCTAGTTCTCATTCGTCTTGTTTTCTTTAGTTGATAGCATAGGTTTCACTTTGTATTTCCTTGTTTACTTAGTATAATTGCTAATGTTTATATAGTACATATTAGAATGTTTAGTTAGTATGTTGTTAAAATGTATATAGTTGTCAGTATAATGATATTACATATTTTGAAAGTTTTGTTTCTGTTGTGAAAAGTTTTACTTATGTGGGACTTGGCCTGTGTAGGAACCAAACTTGGTAACTAAATTACAGGAGCCGCGCAGCAGCACCAAGAATGGTACCGGGAGCCACATTACAGCGCCAATACATGTTAATCTATACCTCAAACTCGCGTTGCAGCGCCGGCTTCAATGTTGTGGTTCACGCTGCAGCGCCACAAAGCTCTATACCACATTGGAAAGTCACGCTACAACGCTTTGTACTATACTGAGTCTTGCGTTGTAGCGCCAAGGGAAGCTGAGCATACTGGAAACTCGCGCTGCACCATCAGGTCTTGAACTGACTTTTGCATTGCAGCGCCAACTTAAAAACTAGACTTCTGGACTCGCGCTGCAACCCCAAACAACAAAGAAGGGCCGTGCTACAGCGCCATTAGCAAATTTTTGAAATTAAAAGGGGGCTTTTTAGTTCATTCTCAGCATTTTGCAACAGATGCATTCCCTTCTCCCAAAATTTTGTAGCAGTTACATCTTCTCCACTTCTCTTGACCGTTCAAGCTCTCTTCTAGCCTCTTCAATTCGTGCCCAATCCTCTTCATATAGTGTAAGAGACTGAACTCCACAAGGTAAGGGACTTGTATGTTGTCTGCAAAATAAGATTAGTGCTTTCTCTTGTTATCATTTGGGTGTGGGAATTTGTTGCATTGGCAACTTCGTAAAGCTAGGGTTTGGTCATTCCTTATTCATAACTTTGGGTCATTTGGGTGTTAGGTTTGTAATGTTGTGTTGGATTTTGTTTCTCTTGTGTGCTAGATCTTGCAAGTGTTGTAATGGCATCCAAGTGTCCCTATACTAGCATGGGCCCCCCTTCACCGGTACCGATAACTCCTCTTCCAAGATGGGACACTGCCAAATTTATTAGTGTGGAGGCGTGGAAGCGTTACACACAAACATTCACCAAGCAAAATTTGATGCCAAAGAGGGGTCTTAGGCCAGATGATAAGACTGATGGTGATATGATGACAATGATATTGGCTATGAAATGGGTCCACTTCACAAAGCAGCCTGAATCTGCTATTATTTTAGTGGTAAAAGAATTTTACGCCAATACGAATGCAGATGGCCATGCGGTAGTGCATGTTTGGGGTAAACTAATCCCATTTGATAGTCAGGCCATCAACGCTATGTACAGAACTCCAAATTATGATGGTCACGACTACTTGGAGCCCAGATTGCGGAGCTACAATGCCGATGAGATAGTAGCAGAACTCTGCAAGCCCGAAACCGCCTGGAAAATAAATGAATTCCACGTCGAAAAGACTTCTTTCCCCCAACAGGCTTTAAGTCGCTATGACAAGGCTTGGTACGCCTTTATATGCTCCAATATCATGCCAACCCGCCATCTCAGCGATGTCACAAGAGAAAGGGTCATCTTGCTTTATGCCATTGTCATGGGTCTGAAGGTTGATGTATGGGTTCTCATCCAAGAATCTATCAAGAAAGCCATCTGGAGCAACACAATATCAGGACTCCCCCTCCCGTCCCTAATCACCTGACTCTATAAACGAGAGGGCGTGCAGTGGGAGAACGAGGACGTCACTTAGCCGCCCATGGATGTCATAGATCATCAAGCCATCACCCGATTTGCAGTATGGGAAGGAGAGCAGTCTCACCCGTGGGGTGAAGGTTACTTACCGGCACCACAGCCGCCATCCTTAACTGATGCCGGACCGTCCACATATGTGTCCGAGCCCCCATCTGGGTCTATCCCACCTGTAGCCCTAGCTAAGATTATGGGCAACCTTAATTTCCTACACAGTAAGGTGGATATTGTAGCTCAGTGGTAGAGCCAATTCCTGCACTACCACGCGAAGTTTGACAATATAATTTCTAGAATCTATGCGGCCCAGGGAGGGGACGACGCCGAGACCATACTGCTCCAGTTTCTAGAGCCTCTGACTTCAGCTTCTTATTCACCACCATTCCCGCTTAGGGATGAGGGCCGCGAGGACGATTCAGAGGATGATGATGATGCTAAATGAATCTGCAGCAAGGAGGCCAATAGGGGCATTGGCGAAGTTAAGTTTGGAGGTGATTTCTATTTTATTTTATTTATATGAATTGATATGTTATGTTTGAACTGCGGGAGAATCTTTTCGGCTGCAATAACCTTTGACTATTTTTATTTTCTTTTAGTTATATAATTAGCATCATGTTCGTTTTGATTATAGCCATATTTTGGGATTTGCACAGATTGATATACTTGATGCCATATGTTATGGCATTACCCTATTTTGGCGAGGACTCTTTAACTCTTATTGTTTCTTGCCATTATTTTTATTATCCCTATCCCCTGTTCTGTAACTATTCATATGTTGGGTATGTTTGTTATAGCTTTTTTTTATTGTGGCTAATGACACGCGCCAAATGATTATGTCTATTTCTTAGAGTCGTGTCAAGCATGTGTGAGCTAGAGGTGTGTTAAATCGATAAGTCAAAACTGTTATTGATTCGTCCTTCTTAGCAAGCACTGACCAATTGTTTTAACTAGTTATTTTTTCGAATTGAGCTTGTTTGTTTACTATTTTGAGAATATGTGCACTCTGTTAATACTTTCTTGATTACAAGTTAATAAAAGACTTAGACGCTTTTACATTTTTGGATCTTGAGTTATGGCTTATATATAAAAAAATTTTATATAATCGAAAGTCTTGCGATGGGTCGAGATGGAGCGTGAAACGCACTCACCCATAAACGCAGACTTCAGCGAGATGGAGCATAAAATGCACTCGCTAAATAATCTTTGGATTTAGTAAAGTCTAATTTGGCTTAAGTTGATTACGTTGCCTTTGTTGCTCGAGTTTTTACAATCATAGGGGTGTTCTACACCTAGTACCCTAATGTCATCTGGCTTAGGAGTCATTGATTAAAAGCTCATTAATGGGTAGCTCTGAATAGCCTAAGGTAACTAAGCACTATCTGAGTCAGATTTTACTACTTTCTATGCTAGAACCTTTTGAACCTTTCTTATATTTGCGTCTTGTTCTTAATGCTTGTTGATTTTCCGAGTTGCAGAGTGAGCATATTGGTTATCACAATTGACTATGTTATCTTAATTTGAGCTATGATTAGTTAGGATGGTTAGTCTTCACACACACACATAGAATGGATCAAGTACAATTTTATGCTTATAAATTGATATTAAACCATCATTCATATCTGTGTTTGTCATGTTCTCGGATAGGGTCTATAATTATGCTTAGAAGCCATGATGATAGTCTATAGGATTAGATTTCATTCGCGTCTTACATTAATGTGGATGTGGATGTCAGATAGTTTACTTCAGGATAAGCAAAAGCTTAAGTTTGGGGGTATTTGATGAGTAGGATTTATATAAATATATATATATATATATATATATATATATATATATATATTGTTGTTATTTTTCTTAATTTTTATGTTGCAAGGCTCATTAGGACATTTCCAGCTTTAACGGGCAAAAAAAGGTCAAGTTTTACACACTAGCATTGCAGCGCTAATGCCAGGCTTTATCCTGGAGCTGCAGCGCGACCTCCTGGTTAATGCTGATGTCAGCTTAGCACTGCAGCGCCGTAGTTCCTTTATAAGCTGGCGCTGCAGCGCGACCTCTGGTCCTTTTGTGCTGACGCGACGCTGCAGCGCCATTCCAAGCTTTACTCTTCGCGCCGCAGTGCCACCTCCGGTGCCCAAGCAAAGACTTGATATTAATGACCTAAAAGACGAGAATTGATTATCTTCAGACAGAGCTGTAGCCACCATTTATTACGGAGATAAAATTTAAGTTTTTTTAAGTTTTATTTAGCTTAGAAGAGAAAGAAGCTGGTTTTAAGGAATAAAAATCAATTACATCCTTCACAGCTCAGACTCTACACGGAGAAGGGAAGACTTGGAGCCAGAAAACTTCACAAAAGGAGTTTTCTTATTCCAAATCTTTCATTTATTAGTGTATTAATGAGTATGTTGAATACTTTTAAAATGTGTATTAGTACCATGGTTATGAACTAATTTTATTTTTAGGATTGCAATGTTACCTATTATTTAGCTTAATTAACTTTCTCTCCTATTTATATTAATGAATAATTTTGGAATGGGTTGTTGTATTTCATGCCTATTGATTGATTACTTGACAAAGAAATCGATATTGATATTAATGAATATTGAAAAATGGATATTAGTATCTAACGTTTAAATGTAAGAACACTTGTTATGACCATACCTATGGGAATGTGTGCATAAATTGCTTAATAGGATAGACATATCTCTATTTTCCTTGTGTAGCCTTGAGAGTAAGCTTAATGGCCCTTGTCTAGTTATTTTCACCATAAAAATATTATGATTCATCTAGCTAGGGATGTGCATTTGACTTTCGAAAGAGGCTTATGTGTAGTTATTGTTCTCGGTTGACCATTCCTTGATTCGTTTGTAATGTGGAGAGTTAGGAGATTAGGCAACGAATTAGGAGAATTGTAATCCTAACTTGACTTCATTGTACAACTAAATCTCTTATTCCTACAGTTTTTAATCATAAAGCTTAACACACCATCTCCATTTACTTGTTTAGATAAGACAGTATTAAACTTACTTAGGTACTTAACTAGCACCTAACACTTAGTCCTTATAGGTACGACACTCTACTTATCATATATTACTTGTTGATCGCATATACTTTCGCGCGTTTATCGGTTGCGAAATCGACAAACAAAGGTTTACGCACTTTCTTTGGCAATCACTTATCGCCACATGGTTCAACGACCTCTGAGTTTCCCAAATAAATTTGGAAATAAATCCATTAACATCACGTGGCCTTTAATACCCATATGGCAATTCTACGCATCAACTTAAAAGGAATCACTATTCGCACTTTCTATATTTAGGGAATAGTTTAACTCTTCCTGAAGCGAATCTAATTTCTAAGCAAATTCATCAGACCTAAATTAACAAATAATACCTGAATCAAATAACACACAATCATTTAAATCATTGATCAGAATAGTACCTTGCATTGCGTCCATCGTCACGTCGAATGTATGTTCGGTTGATCGATTTGGCAGCTCTAACTCTATAATAGCTAGCTTGCCATTGTTGTTCTCTCCCCTACATCTGCTTTCCTTTTCAGTTTCTTTCTTCAGGCAACCTCGAGCCAAGTGCTCCTTCGTTCCACACGTGAAGCAGGCTCCCTTCCTCGGGCTTGGACAATTTGGTGCAATGTGGCCCTTCATGTAAGACCCCGACTTTTATGAATAAAGATTAATTTTTCTGTAAATATCATTTTGAATATTTTGGTGTGGATTTGATATAATGTTATAGTTGTGGATAATATTTATAAATTTTGCAAAGTAAATAAGTTATCATAAAATATTCGATTAATCAGGGAATATTCGTTTTATTAGGGAATATTCGTACTACGACATAATCTTTGGTGGACCCCACAACGAAATTACTTTCGGAGTTATAAAATGATAAAAATATTTTTTTATAAAAATAACGGTGAAATTTTTCATGTTAACTGTTAAAATACCCGGTGATAAAAGTACAATCATATGCGTGGTTGCATAGTAGCACACAGTATTGTACAATATCTTTGATTATTGATGCTTACGTGTGAAGTCACTCAGTTTATTTCAATAATTGCCATAGTAATGGCTGAATAGTATCCCACGTTATTGATTCAATTGTTGTCACAATATTTTATATTATTAAATCAATAATTGAGATGAAAAAGTTATTCATATTATTATTTGCATTATTGACGATGTCTATAAAGTTCTGTCAAGGAAAGTGGTTTTGTGACGCCCCCATAATAGGTCCACAAGATCCATTCTGAGTCGCCAGATAACACACTACAGAATTCAAATACAAACTTCATTTATACAACTGTTAAACTGTCGTGCAAAATATGACAATACATAAGATATGAGTTTCAATAGAAATAATAGTACTCACACTCCAAACCAATGATACTCTACATAAAGGTACAATCGATAATTGTTTTAGAAGTTAAAATCTTTGGAAAATTCTCAAGGAATCCTTCATACATGGGAGGCCATGCATCTAAGTTATAATAGATATTATAGGACTTGAGCATTACCCTTGGTTGACCCAATAGACCCCAAAGAAGAACGAGAAGATTACTATCATGTTCATTCCAATGGTGTGTATATTCTTGCCATATAATTAGCTCCATTGTCTCAAACTGATGATTATACTCCAACCGTACTCAAAGATTATATAGATAATGCTCATAGGTATGAGGTCAGACATCATGTATGATAGTGGAAACACACCCTTAAAGCTCTTAGTATACTTCTGTCCTCCTCATTCTAACGGGGTGCATTTTTGACGCTTTCAAAGTCGGGTCCCCCTCACCCTATTGTTGTTCACCAAAATCAATTATTAAATGACACATAAAATACGTCACACATATCTTAAGTCCTCAATATAATTATATATTGCCATACTCTTTTATAATGTATTGAGAAACTTCCACAGTCTCGGACCATCACACTATTCCCCTGTTATTCCCGCTCGACCCAACTACACTCTTACTACCTGAAAGGAATTGTGAAGGAAAAGGGTGAGCTCAACTAGCCCAATAAAGAATCTTATGACTAAGATAATGTAAAACAAATTATCGTTAGTCCTTAACAGGGAAAAATCTGATAGAATACAATAGACAACAAGTTTTAGATCAACAACTGCAGCGGAAACATCAATCCATTAAAAGAGTCAAGTAGAGAATGATGTCTACTATCTTCTATGATTTAACAATCCATCATCAATATTTTTTCCCTGTAACAATAATTAATAAATATTTCACATCATCGAATTATCCATGCACTACGGGCGAAAGATATTCGTTAGTATCACATCAACAAATTATCCATGCACTACGGGCCAAGGATATTCGTTACTATCACAAGTGGTCATGATCATGCTAAACAACTGTCCATCTATGCACTACGGGCCAAAGAGAACTTTCACCACATCATTTGTCTGTAACATTGCAAGTCATGACTATACCAATACAAACTTTCCTGGTCATAATCATACCAATTAACAGTACATCTATGCACTACGCGCTAAAGATTACTTTTTCCACAACATAAGCATGAGAATGATGACAATGATATAAGGAATTAATCAAGTGAGATCAAGGATAAATATTAGAGATTTATAATTAAATTTTCTAGAGTTCAAGAATGTCCAAATTGTCAACATGATAACTGCTTTGTGGAGTAAAATTCAAGTATAATATTCATGTATCAAAAATAATTTGGATAGAAATGAAATCAATTTTTGTCATGAATAGTACCCCGGGTGAATAGTACCCAAGTGAATAATATCCCGTGAATAGTACTTTGTGAATAGTACCCCGACAAGAAAAGTACCCTGAATCCCCGAGTGAATAGTAATTGAGTGCATAGAAAATTATGAATAGTAACTCGTGAATACCAAATAAATAGTACCCTGTCATGCAAAGTACCCCGAATCCTTGAGTGAATAGTACTAGAGTGAATAGTAAATTGTGAATAGTACCCTGAGTGAAAATATTGAAATTTAATAAGTTTTGTGATAACATGAGATTTCGAATAATCAAAAATTTGCGAATAAATATTTTTTTTATTTAACATTAATATTAATTATTAATTTTTGACAAGTTTCTGTGATACGAGTCTCGAGAAGGTCAATTTATGTATTGACTAATAAATTTAGAGTAGAGTTGTGCTTATCAGCTTTAAAAACCCTAACCCTAATCTCAGGATCAGAAACCCTAATTGTATGCTGGGAAACCCTAATTTCATATTCGGAAATCCTAAACCCTAAATTAGGAAACCCTAATCCTAATTGACAAGCTTAATGTGTGTATTAAACTTAAATATGATTAGAAAACCCTAATTATATTTTAATTATTTTAATTTCTAGTTTACAAACCTTAATTGTAATTTAGAAAAACTAATTTTCTAATTAAAACCCTAATTCGTGGGTTATAAACCGTAATGACCATTTTGACTTTAATTGCTAAATTAAGTAATTTTAATTAGGAATATTAATCCTAATTAGCAAGATTGAATTTTATGATTAGGAAATATTATCATAATTATTGAATCCTAATTATAATTTTGGAATATTAATTTTCTATTTTGAAAACCGAAATTTAAAAATCTTGGAAATTAAATTGCAAATCTAAAGGGTTTAAACCAGGGTTCAAACCCTAAACCCAAACCCAAACCTTAAACCCTAAGAATTTGTACAAATGACAAGAATGCCATTGATTGTATTTTAGAAATGACCAAAATGCCCTTTTATTATATTTTATAAGCTAACTTGTAAAATTTGGTTTAACTTTAGTTGGTCACCAACTATTGTTGACATTGTGGTTTAAAATCTCAGCAATTCAGCAGCAAAAATCGTGCATAACATCAGCCATAGCAACAAGTCATTGTATATATAGGATTTCAAGAGAGAGAAAGTCCATTTATTAGCCATTTTGCTAACTTGCTCTCACCTACTCTCTCTCTCACCAAGACCTCCGAAAATCCATAGTAAATCAGTCACAAATTACCCTCTTAAACACATAGATCTGATTCAAAGATCTAGGATCAAGAATTGAAGCTTAAAGGTATAAACCTAATTTTTATTTTGATCCAAGTTGCTAAGAATTTTTTTTAAGTGTTTAGAATCTTGCTAATGGATGTTTTATGTTGATCTATGATGATCAAACATATATCCATAGCATCAAAGTGCCTTAAAAAGGTGTTTTTCAAAATCTGTCCAAGAACAAAATATGTGGTCTGACAAGCTAATGTCAGGGGCCACAGATTCTTGTTCGTTTGCTATTTTTGTTGTTTAAACATTGTTACATGTAGCCTTGTATGTGGTCTTTACGCTGCAAGTGGAATTCGAGTCATTAGATGTTTGCATCAGAAGTTATTAACGGTCAAAGTCGGTTGACCAACGTTGACCAGCTGTAAATCTGGGTAACCTAGAACATGTAAAACCGAGTCTGACAAGAAGTTCTAAGGCATAGATCTGTCAGTGTTTATGTTGTTTGTGGATTTTTTTTGTATCCATGTTGTAGCTTGTATAATGGACTATAGATCTGAGTCTTTAGGCCTCTTAGAACATCATCAGATTGAACAGGGTAGACGGTCAAACTAGGCCAGACGGCCATGACTTAGTGTTTCTGGAAATTCCAGAAACGGGAAGAACATGATTTCTGACCATGTTTGATCGGATCGTATCTGGTGATGTTGTTATAGTTTGACTGGAATTGTGTTATATAGTTGTTCATTGACATGAGCACAACATTTTTGAACCAAGAAACAACTTAATTGATAACCAGAATACCTAATTATGTTGGCTGGAAAATGGTACCCTGAAGCTGCCTGGGTTTCTGGGTTACCCAGAAAGCCCAGGAGCTGTCTGACAGATCATTTGAAGGGCCAGATCTTGCTAGCTTGTTATGATATGACTCTGTTAATGATTACTCGTTGTAGTGTTACATAAACACTACACAATCACGGTTCAAGATAGCTCAGAAACATATTACACAGATAATGAATCGTGGTCAAACATGACATGTAAAACACGAAGCTGTCAATGTTCTTGAGCTCAAGAACACCAACAATGACGCTTTCTGTCACTAAAGCTCTATAGCGACGGATTAAATTAAATTATTTTCTTATTTTTCGGTAATTAATAAAAAAATAAAAATAAATTCTAAAAATTACCAAAAATAGTTTTAAAAATTATTTTAAATTATGAAAAATAATTTTTGACCAATTAGAATATTTTTCTTTAATATTTATAATTATTTAAATATTAAAAGTATTTAATTTATTTAATTAGTGTATTAAATAAATTAGAGAAAAAATGATTTAATATTATGAAAAATCATTTTAAATAAGAATAATGTATTTAAAAATATTTTAAATTATAAAATATAATTTTTAATATTTTTGGAGAAATTTTATTAATAATTTAATAGTAATGATATTAGATTTATTTAATTATTAAATTAAATAAATAAGATAAAAATGATTTTATGGATTTAAAAATTATTTTAAATAAGAATAAAGTGTTAGAAAATATTTGGAATTATAAAATATTATTTTCATTATTTTTGGAGAATTTTCATTAATAAATTAATATTAATGATACTATATTTATTTAATTATGATATTAAATACATGAATTAAAAATGATTTTATTGATTTAAAAATCATTTAAAAGTGAGAAAAATATTTTAAAAATATTTTAAGTTATAATTAATGACCTTTAATATTTTGATAATAATTACAATAATATTTAAATATTAATGGTGATGATTTAAAAATAATTTTAATTACTTTAAAAATCATTTAAGTAGAATATTGATGATTTAAAAATATTTTAAGTTATTAACAATAACTTTAATATTTTGACAAATATAACATTAATATTTTTATATTATTAAATATTAATGGTAATAAGATTATTTGATAATTAAATCATTTAAAAATAATTTAAGTGTTTAAAAAATTATTATAAATTATAATAATTGTTTATAAATTATTAAAAACTTTCGAAAAATATTATAAACGATATTTGACTTATCTAAAATAATACTGAAGCTTAGAAACCAAGTTTAATTGACAATCAATGTGTTAATTGGCGGATAGGGTGATCAGAACACCGAGAATGGACCGAAGTCCAACCATACCGAACAAGTTAGACTTATTAAGTGTTTATATAGGTTATAAACACTAATGTGGCTATGTGGTAATGTGTCTAGGAGAAGTTTGACTGTAAAATAAAGTGTTACGTGTTATAAAATATTGTGCTAATTGTGAGACTGTCATTGTTGATTATAGGCTTTACGAATGCAGTTAATTATATTGTGTAGCTGTAATCAACGCGAAAGGTAAGTTTTCTAACTCAACCTTGAGTTATACTCATTCAATTATTTTAATGGTTAATTATTGATAATTATACCATGTCCAGGGAATTTATTGTTGATTATTCGCAGTTAGTGCATGATTAAAATTCAAATTGAATTACTGATTCGGAAAAATATATATTCATAGAATTACTGTTGTTGGATATTTATATCTGTAGAAACTAATATTGACAGTACAGATAATTCTTTTTTATTGTCAAATTATATTGAGAAATGTCTTTGCTAATTATTCTGGCTAGACGAACATTTGTTAGAATTTGATAAATACGAGAAGAGAAATCAATTGTTATTGATAGATCGATGCCAATTGTTTCAGCTAGATCGATAAGTAGATAGAATTTGAAATCATAGTATTTCGTTGTTAGATCAAAATCTTGATTCTGAGACTGAGAAGAACAAACTTTTATATAAAAGGAACATTTTAGGTCGTATATTCGACCATTGCGCACTGTTAAGTATTATGCATAATATAGGGTACAAGGAGTTGGCCGGCTCTAAGTACTTGCAGAGGGGTATGATTTAATCTTTATGGTTATCTGATACTCCTGCGTATGTATCAAAGTAAATCTTTAATAGATACCCGAGAAAGATAAGTTCTAGATCTAGTGTGATCGCTCAGCATAAATCTGGAAAATATTCCACTTTGCTATTTCGTAGAATTAATTCTTGATTATTCATTGAATATCGTAGAGAATCTTGAAAGCGTTACACTCTTTCATTATCAGATTATTGTTGCGGAGAATGTTAAAACAATTGATATTGATTTCTATACCTTTATTATATGTCTTAACTTGCGGGGCAAACTTGTTGCTCACCCTTGCTATAAATACAACTTTTCAGCTAAGGATGAAGTTGTAGAAGGTGTTGCGAAGAAGAACAAGGCGAAATGCATAGTTATAAATTAGTTACGATGAACAATATTATTATGTTGTATTGTATTGTAAACCCTTTTTGTATATCTAAGGGGCATTTCAGTAATGTTAAGGTTAGTGGACCTGGGACTTATGTATTAACAACTTATGTTAATGATTTATGCATTCCTATTTATATTTAAATGGGTAGTTAGATGTTATTATCTTGTGGATCGTGAACACCAAACTCGGGGGTCAGGTAACTCGGATTTGGGGGTGTCACAAGTTCAGACCAATATTCCAATGAAACGATACGAGATGAAGTGTAAACCTCAAGGATATTATACTAATTTCAGGGATTATAGATGTAATACTTACCATAGTGAGTTCAGATTTAAGAATATGAAAATAAATAATACCCCTTACCAAATGAAAATAATATCCATTACCTTAGTAGAAGAGTGGATACTGCAATAGTGAAGTAGCATAATACTCTTCTTCTTTCTCTCTATGGTTTCTCTCTCTACCGATACTCTTGTGAGTCTTAGTGAATTGGTGAGAATGAAAGAAGAATTAAGCTTCTATTTATAGGAAAATGGACTAAATATTAACTGATTCATGGACGGTCCAGATTGATTTACTATTAAAATAGACGGTCCATATGGATTTACTATTAAAACCACAACCGACGGTCCGTATTGATTTATAATTAAAATCACAACCGACGGTCCAGATTGATTTACTATTAAAACCACCACTGAAGGTCCAAATTGATTTACTATTAAAACCACCATTGGCTGTCCAGATTGATTTACTATTTAAACCACCACCTGCAGTCCAGATTGATTTACTTATCACACTTTGGTACCCCTAAAGTTTTCCAAGTTTGCGTTATTCCTCTTTAACTTTTTTACTTATCTTTAATAAACAAAATTTTAATATTTCAACAATTATTGATCATTAATATTATAACTTACAATATTGACAAACATATCATTCCCAAGAAAGAAGGGGCTTTCTGATAAAGATTTATCTTTATTGGCGCGCAATTAGATGACCTAACCCGTTTCCTCGACAGAACTTTCTAGACATTATCAATAATATAAATAATCATATGAATAAATGTGTTATCTCAATCATTGATTTAATAATATAAAATATTGTTCAGATGATACTGTGACAATAATTGAATCAATAATATAAGATACTATGTAGCAACTATTGTTGTAATAATTGAATAAAACTGAGTGACTTCTTACGTAAGCATCAATAATCAGAGATACTGTGCAATACCGTTTGTTAATATGCAACCACGCGTATTACTGTACTTTTATCACCAGATATTTCAACAGTTTAACGGTAAAAGTTTTGCCGATATTTTTATAAAAAGGTTATTTATGTCGCTTTCTATATCCGATAGTTATTTTGTTGTGGGGTCCACCAATGTTTATGTCGTCATACAGATATTCCCCGATAAAAATAATATTTCCCGACCAAACGAATATTCCCTGACACAATGAATATTTTATATCACCTTGCTTACTTTGTAAAATTTTCAAATATCACCCTTAACTTTAACTTTTTATCAATTTAACAATTTACTAAATAGAAAAATTGAATATTTTTATTTCATAAAATTTGGGGTCTTACAGGTTTGGTCACCTAATTGTGCGCCAATAAGGAGAAGTCCTTATCGAAAAGCCCCCTCTTTCCTAGGAATGATCTAGTTGTTAATATTGTGAGTTATAATATTAATGATGAATGTTATTAAAAATATGTTTTGAGAAGCCAAGTGAATTAAGATAAATAGAGGGAATTTTTATGAAGTATTTGTTGTAAACTTGACTTATTACATAGACCTCCACTTACCCATTTTTCAAAATCTTCAGAGAAAGTTATCTCAGTTTTGTTTTATATATATATATATATATATATATATATATATATATATATATTATAAGTTTTGGTTTTTTATGTAAAATAGAATATATTATATTTTATTTAATTGCATACTGTGTGCATAGTGCTGCATAGTGCAGTATAGTACAATTAAAATTTTTTCAGAAAATCGTCCCGAACGTCGCCCGTGAAAATTTTCCACTATGCAGTCCATGATTTTATTTTCTAAATAGTATCCAGTCATTCTCCTATAAATAGGATGCTTAATTTAGAATTGAAAATCACACTAGGATCAGAAAATTTTTCTTCTATAATATTGAGCGTATTTCTTTAGAGTTTAAGAAAGCTTTGAGTGTATAAAATAGTACAAGTTTTCTTCAAGAATATTCCCGCCTTACCAGTCAGAAATACAGTCCTTTAAAGGTAAGGGGTATTATTTTTTTTCGTATTCGTAAGTAATTTTATTTTCGTTCAATATTCGTAAGGAATGTTATTTTCGTTCAATATTCGTAAGGGATATTGTCTTCGTTCAATATTCGGAAGGAATATTATTTTCGTTTAATAGTCGTAAGGAATATTATTTTTGTTCAATATTCGTAAGAAATAATATTTTCTTCCATACTCTGTAGTATGTAAGTAATATTATTTAATTTCAGATTACGAATTTTACACTCATTTTGTTAAGTATTGCTTCTATACTCCTTCAAATTAGTAGAATATCCTTGAAATTTGCGCTTCATCTAGTATCATTTTAGAAGAATATTTTTCTGAATATTCTTGTTAAATTTTGATCTTTTCATGCCAGGGTACTATTCAAAGGGTACTATTCCTAAAGTACTATTCATGAGGTACTATTCACTCGGTTAGTATTCACCCGATATATTATTCATGACAAAAATTGATTTCTTTTTTGTCCAAATTATTTTTGATACAATATTATTCTTGAATTTTACTCCACAAAGCAGTTATCATGTTGACAATTTGGACATTCTTGAACTCTGGATAAATTGATTTATAAATCTTTAAAATTTATCCTTACTCTTACTTAATTGAATTTTTATATCATTGTCATCATCCTTATGATTATATTGTTATGAAAGTCATCTTTGGCTCGTAGTGCATAGATGGACTGTTGATTGGTATGATTATGACTATGTATCGGTATAGTCATGACCTGTAATGTTACAAATGATGTGGTAAAAGTCCTCATTGACATGTAGTGCATTGATGGACAGTTGTTGGCATGATCATGACCATTGGTGATAATAACGAATATCCTTGGCTCGTAGTGCATGGATAATTCGTTGATGTGATAATAATGAATATCCTTGGCCCGTAGTGCATGGATAATTCATGGATATGATACGAACGAATATCCTTGGCCCGTAGTGCATGAATAATTCGATGATGTGGATTATTTATTGAGATGTGTTACATCGATTAAATATTGAGGATGACTTTTTAAAACATAGAAGATAGTAGATATCATGATCTACTTGACTCTTCTAATGGATTGTTTGTTCCGCTGCAGTTAAACTTGTGTCTATTGTATTCCATCAATTTAACACTGTTAAAGGCTAATGGTAATTTATTCTGCATTATCTTAGTCATAATATTCTTTGATGGGCTAGTTGAGCTCACCCTTTGCTTTCATTGTTCTATTCAGGAAATGAGAATATAGGGGACTAATCGGGGAATAGAGTGACGGTCTGAGATGGTGGCTATAGTAGTCCTCATTATTCTATGAAATAGGGTGATAATAAATATAATGAGGACTCCATTTGAGTTTGGATATTATCTACGAGACAATATTCGTGTTAAAACTCTCAGCTACGTTTTGTCGTATTGCATAAATTAAGTTTGTATTTGATTTCTGTACCATGTATTTGGCGACTCAAAATGGGTTATGTATACCTATTTTTGGGGAGTCACAGTTAGTATCAAAGCCATAAGTAAAGAGCCCCGAGCCTTTATCTGGTGACTTCCAAGTCTTGGGATGCACCGAAGCCAGACTTTGCGTAGGAAACGCCGTGAATAATGGTGGCAAGTTGATATGTATCAATGTGAGGTGCTATCCAAGTTTTGGATGCGAGTCACTATAAGACCCCAACTTTTTATGAATACAATGGACTTTCCACTATTTATTAGTTTGAAATAGTAAGGGGTTGATTTGATTAATGTGGTTAGTTATGGGTAAAATGCGCAAATATTTCAAATAAGTAAGTGGTTATAAAATATTCATTATTGTCGAAAAATATTCGTTTGGTCGTGGAATATTCTTGTTGTCGGAGAATATTCGTACGGTGGCGCAACCATTTGTGGACCCCATAAAAGAAAAATGTCGGGTAAAGAAAATGACACGAATGAGTTTTTTATATAATATCGGTGTAACGGTTACTGTTAAAACTGTTGGAATACCCGGTGGGTAAAGTAAGTAATACACGTTGTTACACAGTAGCACACGGTATTGCATAATAATTCTAATTATTAATTCTTACGTAAAAAGTCATTACTTAATAATTGTTACAGTAATTACTGTTCAATATTTTATTTTATTGATTCAATAATGGCTATGTTGATATTTTATATTATTAATTTAATAATTGTCATTGTATAGTATTTCAAATTATCAGATCAATAATTCATGTTATTTGAATAATATTATTAGATAACATTATTGGCAATGTCTAAGGAAGTTCTGTCTAGGAAAGGGGTTTGGTCACCTAATTGCGCGCTACTAAGGAGAAATCCTTATCGAAAAGTTCCATCTTTCTTGGAAAAGACCTGATTGTCAATACTGTAGTTCTGTAATATTATTTGTGAATAATTAATTATTGATAAAAATAATAAGGAAATATTTATTCAATTGGGATATAAATGGAGGAATTTTTAGAAAAAAAAACAATTGTTGAAAATTGATATTTATCTTTTTTTGATAAAATAATTGATTCAAATATATTATTATATTTCATTATAAATGTATAATATGATAATATAATAATAGTGATATTTTTACACTAAATTCACGGTATATGAATAAAATGAGAAGAAAGAGAGCAAATTGGGTCCGAATTGATTTTGTTACAATAAATGCTAAAAACATGTTTTGTGAGTTGGTGGGATCCACTTTTTGTTGTAAAATGCTGATTTTTATTTTTTCAAAGTTGGTATACGGAGGTCTTCGTCAGTATATTTTTTTGTCAGAGTGGGGGTTTGGAAAAATCATCTGTACGTAAACTTGGGCCATTTTTCGTTCGAAATTTGGAAAAACTTTCTTCTACAAAGTTGGCGAGACTTAAATTTTATATGGAATGGACACAAGGTTCATATTTTTCTGATAAAAGTGCTATTTATTATGAATTATTGAAATTTCGAAAATAAATATTTTTATTAAAAACATGGGTGGGCCCCACTTTTGTTTTTTTTGGAAAAATACTGAAATTTTAAAGTGTGGTGTGTGTGAATGGCAAAGGGTGGAAGCCACCAGTAGTAAGTTAGTCAACATTGGTGTTCTGATATTTTTCTATAAATAGGGTGCTTAGGTTAAAATTAAAAATCACACTAGAATCAAAAGTTTTCTCTCTCTATAATATCGAGCGTATTTTTGTAAATATTTAAATACTTTGAAAGTTGAGTTTTCTTCATTATTATATCCGATATTCCAGTCATAAGTGTTATTATTTTGAGGTAAGGGATGTTATTTTTTTTATAAATGATGTTATTTCTTTTAATATCTTTATACCGAAATATTGATATGAATTTTATTATGAAATTTTTACCTTTTCGTGTCGGGATTACTATTCACGTATACGACACTATTCACGAATAGGGTACTATTCATAAAAAAATTAAATTTTCTTGTCGTTATCCAAATTGTCTATTATGCTTACTATCTTTGATTGTATCCATATTTTGATCTTCATTCTTGAATTTTGCTCCAAAATTTATTATTATAGAGTATTTTTGAACTTGGATAAACTAAAATACGAATCCCTAATCTTTGTCCTTTTATCTCACTGAGTTCGTTTTCTTTAAAATATTTTTTTTATCATCCTCAATCCTAAATGGTAATTTAACTGAATATCTTTGGCCTGTAGTGCAAAGATGAATGATTATCTGATGAATATCTTTGGCCCGTAGTGCAAAGATGTACATGTGTTGAGATGAACAAGACCAACTGATGATACAAATGAATATCTTTGGTCCATAGTGCAAAGATGAATATTTGATTCAAGATGTATATTGATTGATGTCACATGAATAAAATGTTGATGATGAACTTTTAAATCATAGAAAATAGTAGACTTCATTCTCTACTTAACTCTTTTAATGAATTGTTGTTTCTGCTGCGAATATTGATCTAAAACTTGTTGTCTATTATATTTTATCTGATTTATTGAAGGCTAACGATAATTTGTTTTTCATTATCTTAGTCATAATATTCTTTACTGGGCTAGTTGAACTCATCCTTTTCCTTTTAGTTCCATTTTTCTTCTTAGGAGGCGAGAATATAGCTGGTACTAGTCGGGGTGTGGAGTGATGGTTCAAGACAGTTAATATAGCAGTCCTCACTGTTTTGTAAAATAGTGTATCAACAATTGTAATGAGAAATTTATTTGAGTTTGGATATTGTCTAGAAGACAATAGTTGTAATAAAACTCACAGCACATGTGTTGTCGTATTTTGCACGATAATTGTATTAATGAAGTTTGTATTTAGTTTCTGTACCATATATTTGGCTACTCAGAATGGGTTGTGTGGACCTATTTTGGGGGCGTCACCGTCATAGTTGGTATCAAAGCTTAGGGATATGATCCCTGGCTGAGATGTGAGGCTAGAACTAGGAGGGGAGAGACGGGTAAATCCTTCGCTAGTATGACCTACCTAAGCTTATTTATTATTTAATTGGTCGGTCAGAATATAGGGATAATATGTGACATATCAATTAACCCTTGTTTTGTGGCAGTTTTTGAAAATGACATCTGAAAATGGTGAGATAAGCAATGGAGCACATGAGACCGTTGAGTCACCAACGATCAATAACCAGGATAATGTGCATCAGGAAGGCAATAATCCTCGGGTAAACAACAACACCGATCAAATGATGAATGTTGGGATGTTCATAGGCTTTCTGCAATTCATTCAATATTAGGCGAGAGAGACTCTTGTGCAAAATGCAGGTGTAAACACTGGCAACTCACGGTTGGTCACCACTAAGCAATTCAATGAGCTAGGACCACCGAATTTTTTGGAAAATCCAGAACCACTTAAGGCTGAGACGTGGATTAAGCAGATCACCAAGATATTTGATGTCTTGGGATGCTCCGAGGAGCAAAAGGTTCCCTTTGCCACCTTTATGTTGCGAGGAGAGGCTGATCATTGGTGGGAATCTGTAAAATGTACTCAGTCTGCCTCACTAAAGATGTCTTAGGAGAAGTTCCAAGAATTGTTCAACGACAAGTACTTACCCAAAAGTATTTTTCACATGAAGGAGGTAGAATTTATCAAGATAGAACAAAACAATATGATCGTATTGCAGTACGAGGCTAAATTTATAGAGTTATCCTGGTTTGTATCCCATTTGTTAGATAATGAGGAGCGTGTGATGAGAATGTTTTTAAGAGGTTTGAAACCCGAAATACGTCAATACCTCATTTCTCATAAACTTTTCTTGTATTCAGATGTTGTGAATAGGGCTCAGTTATTGGAGTGCAATAATGAGTCAGTCCAACCAAGAGATAGTAGCCAGCAAAACGATAATACCAGTGGTAGCAGTCATCGAAGCGGTGACAACAAATGTGGAGGAAATTAACATGACAGAAATGGTAACCACTTCGGTGGTAATCATGGCCAAGATAATAGAAGTAGAAATTTCAAGAAGAGAAGGTTCAATAATGTTGGAAAGACATTAACACCAACACTCATTTTCAAGGAAGAAGAATGACCACTGGTCATATGCTACAAATGTAGAGGGTAGGGACACATAAGTTCAAACTGTACGCAGCAACCCAAAGTGTGTTACAATTGTGGAAGAGAAGGTCAGCTAGCCCGATTTTTTCATGTAGTGAAGACAAGTCCAGCTTGGATGGTGATACCAAATACCGTCCCAGACAAGTCAAAGTCAGTAGTTCAAGGGAGAGCGTTCGTCGTGACCTCCCAAAAAGCGAGGAACCCAAACGAGGTTATCACGGGTAAGCTAATCATAAACTCTTGCGAAGTCTATACATTATTTGATACTAGATGTATCCATTCTTTTATTTCTCTTACTTGCGCTCAACGTTTAAATTTAACTCCGGAGAAATTAGACTTTAACTTATCTGTTGAAACTCCGTTGGAAGAAACCGTCGTTACCTCCACTATTTATAAATCTTGTGTGATTCAAATCGACACTTTCGTATTACCTGTTGATCTCATCTCTTTGAAAATACTTGCATTTGATGTAATTTTAGGAATCGACTAGTTAACTATTCATCATGCTAAAATTAATTATTTTCGTAAGGTTGTTAGTTTTTATATTCCTAACCAACCTATTATGTGAATTCAAGTAACCAAACCACTAATGTCAATCACTATCATATCAAGCCATAAAGCCATTCGTTTATTGAAAAATGGATGACAAGCTTTATTAGCCCATGTCACAGATTTAAACAAAAATACGTCAAATTTGAATGATATTTCTATTGTTAATAAATTTCCTGACGTATTCCCTGAAGACTTCCTGGCCTACCCCCAGAGCATGAAATCAAATTTGTATTGACCTTGAACCCGGTACAAAACCCTCAGATATTTCTTCTCCTGAAATGAACGTAACATGCGTCAAAGATGTCGGCTCGAGCTGTTGAAAGATTACGATAATACAATTCAATACCATCCTACAAAAGTAAACGTGGTAGCTGACGCGTTGAGTAGAAGATCGTATGCGGTTATGAGTGAGACATCGTTAACACAAAGACCCATTTTGTATGACTCACGAATGATGGAGATAGAGTTAAAAACTCTAGTGACCCACATGATGATATCAAATATACTAGTAGAATCGACTTTAATCGATATAGTTAAAGCTGCTTAAGCTACAGACCTGGAGTTGATGCGTATGAGGAAGAAAGTACAAGAAGGTGCTATTCCGGAAGCAAGAATCGATGAAGAAGGAATACTTCGAGTCAACTCCAGACTTTGTGTTCCTAACGACTCTGATTTGAAGTATAAAATCATGATGGAGGTGCACAACACACCGTTTGCAATCCATCTTGGGAGTACCAAAATGTATCATGATCTTCGACATATATTTTGGTGGAGCAATATGAAGAGTGAGATAGCGGAGTTTATCTCAAGGTGTCTAACTTGTCAACGTGTCAAGGCGGAGCATCAAGTGCCAAAAGGTTCATTGCAACCACTTGAAATTCCAGAATGGAAGTGGGAGCACATTACCATGGATTTCGTTACTGGTCTTCCCAAGGTTTCTTAAGGCATAGATATAATTTCTGTCATTATTGATAGATTAACCAATTCTTCTCATTTCTTACCTATACGATAAACTTATTCACTTAAACGTCTTGCTCGTATATACATAAATGAGATTGTAAGACTGCATGGTATGCCAGTATTCATAGATTCTGATCGAGACCCAAGATTCACTTCACAGTTTTGGGTCAGTTTACAGAAAGCTATGGGCACAGATTTACGATTTAGTTCTGCATATCATCCTCAGACGGACGGGCAGTCGGAGAGGACTATTCAAACTATTGAGGATCTATTAACCAAGTGTCTCATTTCTCACCTATACGAGAAACTTATTCACTTGATCGTCTTGCTCATATATACATAAATGAGATTGTAAGACTGCATGGTATGTCAGTATCCATAGTTTCTGATAGAGACCCAAAATTCACTTCATGGTTTTGGGTTTGTTTACAGAAAGCTATGGGCACAGATTTACGATTCAGTTCAGCATATCATCCTCAGACGGACGGGCAGTCGGAGAGGACTATTTAAACTCTTGAGGATCTATTAAGACTCTATGTCATTGACTTCAAAGGAAGTTGGGACAAGTTCTTGCCATTAGTGGAATTCTCCTACAACAACAGTTGTCAAGCAAGCATAGGCATGGCTCCATTCGAGGCGTTGTATGGACGCAAGTGTCGTTTTCCAGTATGCTAGAATGAGGTGGGTGAAGCAACGTTGTTGGGACCGGAATTGGTGTGCATGACAACGAAAAAGATTCAAATGATCCGGCAACGTATAAAAACCTCACCAGATCGACAAAAGAGTCATGCTGATCTTCATCGAAGGGACGTGGAATTCAATGTTGGAGATCATGTGTTGTTACGTGTTGCTCCATGGAAGGGAGTTATGAGATTTAGAAAGAGAGGAAAGCTCAACCCTAGATTCATTGGCCCATTCGAAATCCTCGATCGAGTAGGAACGGTGGCATATAAACTCACTTTACCGCAAGTATGTCTCGTGTTCATAACGTTTTTCACATATCTATGTTGCGTAAATATGTGAAAGACTCGAACCACATTATTGATTTAGAACCAGACGAGATAGCAGAAGATTTAACGTATGAAGAGGTACTTGTTAAAATCTTGGATAAGAAGGAACATATTCTATGCTCCAAGGTTATACCTCAAGTCAAAGTTTTTGTGGAGAAACCACGATGTTGAGGAAATGACCTAGGAGTTAGAATCTGAAATGAAATCAAGGTATCCTCACCTTTTCGACATACCAGGTATGTACACCAATTTCGAGGACGAATTTCTTAAGAAGGGGAGGTTATAAGACCCCAACTTTTATGAATAAAGAATATTTTTTCTCTAAATATCATTTTGAATATTATGGTGTGGATTTGATATAATGTTATAGTTGTGAGTAATATTTATAAATTTTACAAAGTAAGCAAGTTGTCATAAAATATTCGATTGGCCAGGGAATATTCATTTTATTTGGGAATATTCGTACGATATCACAATCATTAGTGGACCACACAACAGAATTATTGTCGGAGTTAGATAATGACAAAAATATCTTTTTATAAAAATAATAGAGAAAGTTTTACCATTAACTATTGAAATACCCCATAATAAAAGTACAGTAATACGCGTGTTTGCATTGTACAACACTTTATTATACAGTATCTTTGATTATTAATGCTTACGTGAGAAGTCACTCAGTTTATTTTAATTATTGCCACAGTAACGACTGCATAATATCTCACATTATTGATTCAATTATTGTTACAATATTTTATATTATTAAATCAATAATTGAGAAGAAAAAGTTATTCATATTATTATTTGCATTATTGACGATGTCTAGAAAATTCTGTCGAGGAAAAGGGTTTTGTGACGCCCCTAGGATAGGTCCACACGACCCATTCTGAGTCGCCAGATACCACACTATAGAATTCAAATACAAACTTCATTTATACAACTATTAAACTGTCGTGCAAAATATGACAATACATAATATGTGAGTTTCAATAGAAATAACAGTACTCACCCTCCAAACCAATGATACTCTACATAAAGGTACAGTCGATAATTGTTTTAGGAATTAAAATCTTTAGAAAAATCTCAAGGAATCCTTAATACATGGGAGGCCATGCATCTAAGTTATAATAAATATCATAGGACTTGAGCATTACCCTTGGTTGACGTGAGAAGTCACTCAGTTATACTCAATTATTGTATAGTATCTTTGATTATTAATGCTTACGTGAGAAGTCACTCAGTTATACTCAATTATTACCACAGTAATTGTTGCATAATATCTCACGTTATTCATTCAATTATTGTCACAATATTTTATTTTATTAAATCAATAATTGAGACAACAAAGTTATTCATATTATTATTTGCATTATTGACGATGTCTAGAAAGTTCTGTCAAGGAAAGGGGTTTGGTCACCTAATTGCGTGCCAATAAGGAGAAGTCCTTATCGAAAAGCCCCCTCTTTCGTGGAAATGATCTGGTTGTTAATATTGTGAGTTATAATATTAATGATGAATGTTATTAAAAATGTGTTTTGAGAAGTCAAGTGAAGTAAGATAAATAGAGAGGATTTTTATGAAGTATTTGTTGTAAATTTGGCTTATTACATAGACTCCCACTTACCCATTTTTCAAAATCACCTGAGAAAGCTATCTCAATTTTGTTGTATGTGTGTGTGTGTGTGTGTATATATATATATATATATATATATATATATATATATATAAGTTTTGTTTATTATATAAAATAGAATATATTTTATTTGATTGCATAGTACTACATAGTATTGCATAGTGTTGCATAGTGCTGCATAAAGCAGCATAGTAAAATAAAAAAAATTCAAAAAATCGCGCCAAACGTCGCCCGTGAAAATTATCCAATGTGCAGTCCGTGATTTTATTTTCTAAATAGTATCCAATCATTCTCCTATAAATAGGATGCTTAGTTTAGAATTGAAAATCACACCAGAATTAGAGAATTCTTCTTCTATAGTATTGAGCGTATTTTTTTAGAGTTTAAGGAAGTTTTAAGTATAGAAAACATTGCAAGTTTTCTTTAAGAATATTCTCGCCCTGCCAGTTAGAAATACTGTCCTTTTAAGGTAAGTGGTGTTATTTATTTCATATTCGCTTACGATATTATTATTCGTATCCGCAAGGAATTTTATTTTCGTTCAATATTCGTAAGGAATGTTATTTTTCGTTCAATATTTGTAAGGGATATTGTCTTCATTCAATATTCGAAAGGAATATTATTTTCGTTTAATATTCGCAATGGATATTATTTTTGTTCAATATTCGTAAGAAATAATATTTTCTTCCACACTTTGTAGTATGTAAGTAATATTATTTCATTTCAGCTTCTGAATTCTACACTCATTTTGTAAAGTATTGCTTCTATACTCCTTGAAATTAGTAGAATATCTTTAAAATTTGCGCTTCATCTAGTATCGTTTCACAAGAATATTTTTCTGAACATTCTTGTTCAATTTTGATCTTTTCATGTTGGGGTACTATTCACAGGATACAATTCCCGAAGTACTATTCACGGGATACTATTCACTCAATTATTATTCACTCGGGGTACTATTCATGACAACCATGTGGCACGTAAACTTGGACAACTCGGTAAACTCGGGGTACTATTCGGGATATATAACACAATAATTCTCTCCTCATTATCAACCAAGTGGGACGCAAACTTGGACAACTTGGTAAACCTAGCTTCGTACTACGATACGGTCATATTGTTCTGCTCCAGCTTGATGAACTCTTCCTCCTTCAGGTGACGAATACTTTCGGGAAAGTACTTGTCATTGAATAGTTTTTGGAACTTCTCCCAAGACATCTTCAGTGCGGCAGGTTGAGTACGGTTTACAGATTTTCACCAGTAATCTGCCTCTCCTCGCAACATGAAAGTGGTAAAGGGAACCTTTTACTCCTCGGAGCATCCCAAGACATCAAATATATTGGTGATCTGCTTTATCCACGTCTCCGACTTAAATGGTTTTGGCTCTCCAATAAACTCCGGTGGTACCAGCTCCTTGAACTGTTAGCGGTGACCGTCCGAGAGTTGCTAGTGTTTCCACCTGTATTTTGAACAGGAGTCGCTCTCGCCTGATGTTGCATGAATTGCATAAAGCGTCTGAACATCCCATTGTTCATCATTTGGTCAGTGTTGTTATTTTCCTGAGGATTATTGCCATCTAGATGCACATTATCTTGGGTATTGATCGTTGGTGATTCAACGGTCTTATGTGCTCCATTGCTATTCTCAACATTTTTGGATGCCATTTTCAAATACTGCCACAAAATAAGGATTAATTGACATGTCACATATAATCCATATACTCTGACCGACCAAATAAATATCAAATAAACTTAAGTAGGTCATACTAGTGAAGGAATTTCCCGTCTCTCCCTCCTAGTTCTAGTCTTACATCTTAGCCAGGGATCATATCCCTAAGCTTAGAAACCAACTGTGACGGCCCCAAAATAGGTATACATCACCTATTCTGAGTCTCTAAATACATGGTACAGAATACAAATACAAACTTAAATATACAACATGAGCTGTGAGTTTTAATACAAACATTATCTTCTAAACAGTATTCAAACTCAAAATAAGTCCTCATTTATTACCACACTATTTTACAGAATAGTTAGGACTACTAATACGAACATCTGAATCGTCACTCCGTTCTCTGACTAGTCCCAGCTATATTCTCATTTCCTGAAGAGAATAATGAAAGCTAAGGGTGAGCTCAACTAGCCTAGTAAGAAATATTATGACTAAGATAATGCAGAATAAATTATCGTTGGCCTTCAATAACGTTAAACTAATAAAAATATAATAAACATCAAGTTTAACTGCAGTGGAACAAGCAATCCTTTAGAAGAGTCAAGTAGAGCATGATATCTACTATCTTCTATGATTTAAAAAGTTTATCATCAATTTTATCGCTGAGACTCAACTTAATAATTAATCTACACGATCGAATCATTCCTGCACTATGGCCAAGGATATTCATTCGTATCACGAGCATGAATTATCCATGCACTAAGGGCCAAGGATATTTGTGTTTTCATCAATGGTCATGATCATACCAACAACTGTCCATCAATGCACTACGGGCCAATGAGGACTTTTACCACATCATTTGTAACATTACGGTCATGATTATACCAAATAATCCCTAGTCATAATCATACCAATCAATAGGACATCTATGCACGTAAGCCATAGATGACTTTTATCATAATATAAGCATAAGGATGACGACAATGATATAATAATTCAATTAAAAGAAAGAAAATGATAAATTTTTAAATATTTATAATTTAATTTATCTAGAATTTAATAATGTCCAAATTGTCAACATTATACTGCTTTGTGGAGTAAAATTCAAGAATAATACTGTATCAAAAATGATTTGGACCGAAAAAAAATTAATTTTTATCATAAATAGTACTACGGGTGAATAGTATCCTGTGAATAGTAATCCTTAAATAGTAACTCGGTATGAAAAGTACCCCGCATCCTTGGGTGAATAATATTCGAGTGAATAGTAACTGAGTAAATAGTAACCCGTGAATAGTACCCCGAGTGAAAATATTAATATTTAATAAGAAAGTTCAGATAAATATTCCAATGAAACGATACTGGATGAAGCGCAAAACTCAAGGATATTTCACTAATTTCAGGAATTATAGAAGCAATACTTACCATAGTAAGTTTAGATTTAAGAATATGAAAAAAAATAATATACAAAACTGCAAATGGATTTTCACCCGTCATGTTGTAGTTCGCGTAGACAGATCATTTCCACAATTTAATAACAATTGAATACGAAGGGTTATTCACCAGGCATGCGGTAGTCCGCGTAGACAGGTTATTCCCACAGAATAATAAAGAATGGAATAACAAAAGGATTTCACCATGCGTGCGGTAGTCTGCATAGATAGGTTATTCCAACAAAATAATAAAGAATGGAATAACGAAAAGAATTCACCATGTATGCGGTAGTTCGCATAGACAGGTTATTCCAACAGAATATTAAAGAATGGAATAACGAAAAGAATTCACCATGCATGCGGTAGTCCGCATAGACAGGTTATTCCAACAGAATAATAAAGAATGGAATAACAACCCTTACGAGTATTGAAAGAAAATAACTCTCTTCGTGAATACGAAAGAAATAATACCCCTTACCTTAATAGAGAAGTGAATACTGAAGTAGGGTAGTAGCATAATACTCTTCTTCTTGCTCTCTGTAGTTTCTCTCTCTAGAGTTTCAGTGAATTCATAAGAAATAATGAAGGAATGAGCTTCTATTTATAGGAAAGAAGATTGAATAGTAACTAATTCATGAACAGCCCATATTAATTTACTTTTAAACGGACGGTCAATTTTGATTTACTATTAAAACTTAAAGCAACGGTCCATACTGATTTACTAATAAAACTTTAAACCAGCGATCCATATTGATTTACTATTATAACTTCAACTAACGGTCTGAAAACTTAGCACATCTCCTCATGGAATAATAAGCCAAACTTATAACAAACACCTCATAATAAACTCCTCTATTTATATCAAAACTTGAATAAATAATTACCACAAATCACTTATCTTTAATAAACACATTTCTAATCTATTAATAATTATTCATCATTAATATTATAACTCACAATATTTAACAACCAGATCATTCTCAGGAAAGAGGGGGCTTTTCGATAAGGATTTTTTCCTATTAGCGCACAATTAGGTGACCAAACCTCTCCTCGATAGAACTTTCTAGACATCGTCAATATTACAAATAATAATATGAATGACTTAGCCGTCTCAATTATTAATTAAATAATATAAAATATTATGTAGATGATACTGTGATAATAATTGAATCAAATAACATGAGATACTATGCAGTAATTACTGTAGCAATAATTGAGTATAACTGAGTGACTTCTCACGTAAGCATCAATAATTAATATCATGTGCTACTATGCAACCACGCGTATTACTGTTCTTTTATCACCGAATATTTCAACAGTTTAACGGTAAAACTTTCGCCGTTATTTTTATAAAAAGATAATTATGTCATTTTCTAACTCCGATAGTTATTCCGTTATGGGGTCCACCAATGATGGTGTCGTCGTACGAATATTTCCTGTTAAAATGAATATTCCCCGACCAATCGAATATTTTATAACCACTTACTTACTTTACAAAATTTGTAAATATTACCCACAACTATAACATTATATCAAATCCACACCATAATATTTAAAAATATAATTCGAGAAAAATTAATCTTTATTAAGAAAAGTTAGGATCTTACATATATGATAAGTATGTGTGTGTAATGTAATGTTCTCAACTTTTGTATAAGTTGTAGTAGCGATTCCCGAGTTTTGTGGTCACAAAAGGGTATCGAATGTTTAAATAACGATTTATGGTATATGATGTAAAACACTATAAATTAGTTGAGTGAATATGAATATATGTTTGGTTAAGGAAATCCAATATTTTGAGTACATTATTATTTGAGTTTAAAATTACGTGTGATATGTTAAATTTATATGATAAGACATAGAATTAAGGATAATTTATGGTTTTATTTAATCAAATAATGTCGCTAAGAAGACAAAACTGAAACCAAAGGGCAGAAGAATCTGTCAACAGTGCAGGAGAACAACCAAATCTAATGCAGAACTTTACAAACATGGTAGCTCAAGTTATGCATAATGGAATGCCAGCAGCGGGAAATCAGCTAGATAATCGATTGGCAAATTTTAAGGACTTCAAAGTATTAGGACTGCCAGAATTTAGAGGTATAACTGACCCTATAGAAGCCTAAACTTGGGTAAAGAAGATAGAAAAGGCGTTTATGATTGCTAGGGTAGAGGAGGGGCAAAAGAAGGCTTTTGCCACTTTTATGATGAAAGGGGAGGTAAATTTTTGGTGGAAGGAAAATCAAGCTAGGGCCGGAGAAGGAGTGGTAACATGGACTAGGTTTAAGACACTGTTCTTCGAGAACTATTTCTCGTCCAGTATGCAGGCTAGGATGGAGGTGAAGTTTTTAGAATTAAAGCAGGACAATATGACAGTTGCGGAGTATGATGCAACGTTTAATGAATTAGCTAGGTTCGCTCTGCACCAAGTTGATATAGAGGCAAGGAAGGTAAGAAGGTTTGAGTTGGGATTAAAACCCTAGCTCCATAATAAGGTGGTGGTGTTACAGATAAATACTTTTGCAGTACTTTTGGTAAAGGCTATCATAGCCGAAGAGGGGAGTGAGGCCATGAGTCTCTATAACAAGGAGAAAAAGGAGAAGGGTAAGGTCGAGGGAGTTGTGAAGGCGGAAGCAAGTAGTAGGAGTAGGAATGAGAAAAGAAAAGGGGATAATTTCGAGAATATCAAGGTTAAGCAAGAAGGTGTAAAGAAGTAGGTGGTGCTATGTGGGAATTATAGGAAGATTCACTCAGGTGAGTGTCTCAAAGGAAAGTTTGTGTGCTATAAGTGTGGGCAGGAGGGACATATCTCTCCTAACTGCCCCATTCCTGGGATGATCAGTGGGTGTTTCATGTGTGGGATAATAGAATATAAGGTGAAGGATTGTCTGAAAAGGAGAGTGGATGCAGGGAGTGGGAATACGGGAAAAGGCAGCGGGACATTATCTATAACAGGACCAACTTCAACAAACAAACCAATCAAATAAACCGCCAGAGTCTTCAATATGATAGTTTAGGATACTGTAGCAGCTGGTGACGGAGTTCCTGTGACGCCCCCAAATTCAGGTACTTGAAACCTGAACTCGGTGCTTCAAGATACCATTTCTATGAGTGGAATAATACTAATACTAATAACAATAATATAAATATCAAACTTAATTTACATACATCAAAGTCTAAATCCCAGGTATGAGACCTTTAAACATTCATTACATCATAGATAATAAATAACATTATCTTAATAAGCTCTAACTATTACACAGAATATTATAAAATTCATTCGAATAGCTTTCCTTTCCCCTTGTTCTTGCCTGATCCTTCGGGTTGATCATACGTAGCCGAAAACATTTAAATTTAAAGCAAGAATGAGCATTTGATTGCCCAACAAGTAATAGCAACAATAAATATTAACTAAAAGAATTAAATATTTTCTTTGAATGACACTTCTACAATGAATCAATAGTTGTGGCGTAAGTTGAACCAGTAATAACAACATATCAATTCTATATCAAAATTTTGAAACTACATACTGACTATGACTGAAGATTAGTTGACAGACTATGAACATTGTTTTCTATTTTCGAAAAGGTTAAACAAAACTTCATCTGTAAACCGTCATAACTTACAGGCACGGGGATGATCAACCCGTTATGCCCTGTATTGATCAATACTACATGCAAGAACGATATTATCGTTCACTCTATCCACCTTAGGTGCACAAAAGTTGTCCCATATTCAGGATGTTCATACTTAGTCGGGAATCCAAACCAAAATAATCTGGTTGGATACAATAAAGTTCTATCTTGCTCAACAATATTATTTTAAGTTTATGTCTAGCCAAATCAAATAGCTTAGATGGTTTTTTAAGTCAACATATACATACTCGAAATCAATAAGTGTGTATCAACATGTGATTAAATACAATGGTTATCCAAGTGGGGACACTTGTATAACCATATTTAGAAACTAACGAACAGAATAAATATCTGAATTATGCACTAATACTGTGTTGATAAACAATGATCGGATAATTTAAGAACTGGTATGTATATGAATAATTGGATACATAATCAATAACAATAGAGTTAATAATCTGGCACAATAATATGATTCTGAAACTTTCTTGCTCATGTCCATTGCATAAAAGAAATGCAAAGTTAGGATACTTGCACAATGTAAAGAATAGTTCAGATACTTGCGCAATAATAATTCGAGTAAGTTTAGGAAACTTTCCTGAGCTGTTGCTTACAATAACGCAACTTAGATTAATCTTTAATATCGAACCTATCATTAATAAGGTCATTCGTTCGATTAGAATAATGTATCATAACACATAGTACTGCTATTTGCAGTCAGCACATAACCTAATCATATTATCACATATGTTTAGCCGTCAATCAATCCTACCAAACACGTATCTAGTCAAATTATCTAAGGCCGGATCAATTTCTGAAATATTTCGGTGTACCGACGGCTTTACCAGGTAATTATCAAATCTAAAACTCCATCCTGTAGTTCAATAACTGTAACTATCAGTAATATTATTTTTAAATGACTTATAATAATTTTTTAAAATAATTATTATAATTTATCATGATTTTTTAAACATCAAAATCATTATTAAATAATTTAAATATCAACTAATTCTATTATCATTAATATTTAATTAATATTAAATTATTAATGAAACCATTGTCAAAATATTAAAGTTATTTATAATAACTCAAAATATTTTTAAAGTGTTAATATTACCCTTAAATGATTGTTAAAACATGTAAAATTATTTTTAAATAATTACAATTAATATTAGAATATTAATTTATTATTTATCAAAATATTAAAAGTCATTTATTATAACTTAAAATATTTTTAATTCATTTATATCCTTTTTTAAATTAATAAAATCATTTTTAATTTATTTATTCAATATAATTATTAAATAAATCAAATATCATTAATATAAAATTATTAATGAAATTTATCTTTAAATATCAAAAGTTATATTTTATAACTTCAAATATTTTAAACTATTTATTTTCATTTAAAAATGATTTTTATAATATTTAAATCATTTTTAATTAATTTATTTTATATAATTACTAAATAAATCTAATATCATTAATATTAAATAATTAATGAAACTTATCTTAAATTATTAAAAGTTATATTTTATAACTTAAAATATTATTAAATACCTTATTATTATTTAAAATGATTTTTAGTATAATAAAATCATTTTTAATTAATTTATTTAATGCATTTATTAAATAACTTAAATATCAATAATATTTAAATAAATATAATATTTATGAAAAATATGCCAAATTATTAAAAGTTAATTTCTATAACTTAAAATAATTTTTAGAAGTTATTTTTTATTTTTAAATGATTTTTAGAAATTAAATTAATTAATTTTAATATGTCTGTCGCTAAAGCCCTTTTGCGACAGTAAGTGTCGCCTTAGGTGTTCTTAAGGCTAAATAACATTCATAGACAGTGATCGTGTGGTATACTTTGACCAAGCTTAAATCCCATTCTGTAATGTTTCTGGACTAGCTGTTGATCAGAGGTTGTAGTACTCATGTAATACTACAAGATCTAACAACAACCGTGGTCATAACATGCATCAAATGAAAGATTTAAAGACCTAAAGTAGTTGTTAAAACGTTTCTGGGCTGCCCAGAATTTTAAGTCATGGCCGGTCAACTCTTTTCATAGCCTTATATTATGAAATATGTTCATTGTAAATGTGTTCTAAACGTCGGGCTGTGTAGAGTATCTATCAAGGTCCATGAATCAAGTAAAGTTCCAGTCTAAACATCATCAAGCTAAAAGATCTAAGCCTCAGAAAATCGTGTCAGAGGCTGTTCTTCATTTCTGGGTTTTCCAGAAATGAAGAACAGGACGAGGGGGCTACTTAGGATCCTTATATCTCGCGTTCAGAGTTTGCTGTATGTGGTCTATTGATTCCAGGTTCTAGCCAACATGTAATACTATAGATCTAATATATAAAACACATATAACATCAACAAATTTGCTAGATACATATCGGTCAAAGTACCTTCCCGGAACTGTTCTTGAACATTTATGGGTTTTTCAGAAATGTTCTTGAGCAATTTCGTCAACCTACGTTTGAGCATAACGAAATTCGATTCTGTTAAGTATCTAGGTAATAGAAAAGCATGGATATATAGTACTCATGTCAATATACAAGTATATAACAACAACATGATCAAAACACTTAACAGAAGCAAGATCAAGCGCCTGCAAAATCATTGTCAGGCGTCTGGAAAAATTTCGGGTTACCCAGATTCGAAAAGTCATGGTCGGTCAACGACCTTTGACCATTAATAACTTTCAATATTTGATAGATATGACTCTGAATTAAGTTTCAGATCCAAGATCTCATAGCATACTACAACTTCAAACATTCAAATTACTAAAACAATAGACAACCACAGATCTTTGAGGACTGACATTTGACCGTCAGACATGAAAAACAAAAATTTTTAGATTTTATAAAACATTAGATCTGAGCCTATAGATGTTATGGATCTAACATCTATCAACCCAGATCATTGATTAACATTATATACAACATATTTTAACACTTAAACACAACTTTTATCATAGCAATCAAGATCAGAATCTAGTTAGGGTTTTTATACCTTTCTAAGAACTCACTTGAATCGGGGCTTCTAGATCTGTTATGATGATAGTAGGGCTAGATTTGTGACTGAACTAGCAAGTAGATTCGGAGGTTTGGGGCTGAGAGGGTTTTGGTTGAGTGAATGTGTATGACTGAGCTTAAATGTGACACTTTCTCTCTCCAATCCTATATATGAAACTTGTATGTAATTAACTTGGATGTGTAATGGCTGAGAGCTGGTTATTTGTAGCCCATGGCTAGAGTAGGTTGGTGATTTGCCAACATTTGGTAAGATTTGCTAGCAATAATGCATGAATGGGACAAAAAGGGTATTTAGTGGTCATTTTGCAAGCAATTCTAATCGCATTCTTGTAAACTTGGCAAACCTTTAGGGTTTAACCCTAAGATTTTCCAAAAATTGGATTTCTGAGATTCGTTTAGGGTTTAAAATAAAATAAAATATTAGTTTCCTAAAAATGTAAATTTAGAATTTACTAATTTTAATTAGTTTTCTAATTACATTACTTGAACAATCATGGTTTAAGATCCCACAATTAGCATTAAGGCTTACAATTAGTAATTAGGGGTTTATTCCAGCAATTTAGGTTTACTAATTTAGAAATTAGGGTTTTTAACAATTTGGATTTTCAAATATTAGTGAGGTTTTTTTTCTAATTAACATTAAATCTAATAATACGCTACAGAATTCATATAACATAATTTCTGACCGATCTTAAATTCGAGTTTTGAGTTTCCAATTATGGTTTATGACAGTAATACTAGGGTTTGTCGTGATACACCACAATTACCTAACCAATCTCAGTCTACACATATATCGCATATATTTATAACACTGAAAAAAATATTATATTTAATATAATATTAATATTCTCATTCATTACTCAAAATCCAAAATTAGGGTTTGGCTTCCGCATCTGATTTATCTTTCATACATAACATGTAACGCCCGAGAAAATCGGATTTTTGAGAATTAAATTTTTATTTTTATTAAATGAATTTAATTGATTATTTATGGAGCAAGCTAATCGAATGTCGTTATATGACCTAGATATGTCAGAACATCGTAGTATTTTGGCTATGTGGTAGAATTAAAGTGTTCAATTTTCCAAGACGAAAATAAAAGTTTTCCGGGAACAAAAATATTTCCGGGAAAAAAGACGAAATAGGCACTATTCACCCGTTTATGCTCGGAGATTTATTTTGAAATTCCGAGAAGTTATTGATTGCGTGAAATCTTGAGACGTGATGGAATAGTCAATAATATTTCAGTTATGGCAAAAACGAAGTTTTCGCCTGCGGACTCAAAACCTAAGGGTTAAGGAAAGTGAGTTCTGCGAATGTAATGAGCATGTATAATAACTAGGGTTATTATGCGTGAGAAATACGAGTATGATACTAGTTATTATACGAGTATAGAAAGAAGATTAGTACGACGTATAATACGAATATCGTACGAACAATATACGAAGAGAAGACGCGATTACGAGAAAAGAATGTGTAGAATACGATCGTAGAATGCGATAAGTCTTAATGGACTTTATGTTCATGAACTTTTTAGAATCCAATTGGACTTGGATTATGTCAAGCCCAATGATTTGTGAAGTTAAACCCAAGTAATTAAGTAGGTTAATTAAACCTAAGCCCAAGCTATAATTCAATGGGTTAGGGTGATCCATGGGGCAACCCATGATCATGTGGTTAGTCTTGGTAACCAAGATAATGAAGTGATGAGCAAGTGTTGTGCTAATCAAGTATACTTAATGGCTAAGTTAAGTAGCAACCAAGTAATTAATGTGGTGACCAAGTAATTTATTTGGAGAGCAAGTAAACTTGGTGGCAAAGCTTGGAATAGTAAGGAGGTTAAGGGCGAAATGACCAAATTGCCCTAGCTTTGGTTTTTCTATAAATAGAGACCTAGAATTTCATTTTCTAGGATTTTGAAAATCCTACACTTGAGAGAGATAGAGAGAGCTCGGTTGGGAGAAGAAGAGGAAGAGCGTGAGCTTGAACGATCGGATCAAAAGTGATCGTGAAATAGAATAGCTAGCGAATCACCGGCTTTGTACAACGGAAGAGGATTAAAGAAGAACGGTAATCCGAACCCTAATTTCTTCTAATATTTTTCTTTAAGTTTTCTATGTTTAAAACATAGTTTAAAGAGAATAAGAAGTAAAAGAAGTTAAGAATGATTTCATATGGTTGAAATCATGAGAAAACAAAGAAATAAGAATAAGAAATGTAGTTTATAAATATCTTAAGGATGTATAAGATTCATAAGGATTTTGAGCGATCCGAATGAATCTTATGAATGAGTATGTCAAATTAGTAAGGAATGATGTTCTATAACATCAAATTCCAAGAAAAAGTAGAATCGTAATAAAAAATATCGATTAAAACGAAGAACGCAAAGAACACGCGAAGAACACGTAGAATGTTGTTGATGGACAAATTTAAAACCATCGTAGTGTAAATGTTGTTGATGGACAAGTTTAAAACCATCGTGTATAAGTTAGTTGCTTCTTGCTTGGTTAGGAGCGTTAGAAACGTTCATGAAGAACAGATTAAAATTGAGCTATAACGAAGTTATGGCAAAATTTTCGTGAAAGACGAGCGAGAATTTAAAAGTTAGTAAATGAACCCGGAAGTGTAGGGTTTCATAAGAATGTAAGAGAACGTAGAAAACGTGAGTCGTGGACCCAAGAACGATCAAGTTCCGAGTTCGGATGACCGAATTACGGACGAACTAGCGAAGAACGTTAAAAGCATAAAATGAATGAAGAGTGAAGTTTAAGCCAATTGAATGGCACGCTAACGAGTTTAGATCAAATTTCTACTTGATGGGTGTTAAAGTATGGGAGATAACGAAGAGAATGGCTTTGGAATGTCCTCGTTCCGAGTTATAATGAAGGAGTTATGAGATCGCAAAGTAAGCATCTCAAAACTTGACTTAACACTTAGAAATTTTTTCTAGGTTTTTGTCTTGGCGCCGCAACGCGAGAAGGGGTGCCGCAGTGCGAGCTCGGGCATACACTTCTGGAGAGTGGCGCCGCAGCGCGAGAGGGAAAGAAGGACTTGGCGCCGCAGCGCCAGACCAAGGGAGGAGATAGAAGTAGGTCGCGCCGCAGCGCGAGAGAGAGAGGGAAGGATGGCGCCGCAGCGCCGGTGCAAGGCCATGCCCAGAAATGAGAATTTTATTTCTCAGATACTGGGGAATGTGCAAGAAAGAAGTATGAACATATAGTTCACGTAATGTAACACTTAGTCAAGTGTATTAAACCTTTAGCAAATGTTGAACGAAAAGATTTAACGTGATTAAAAGACGGAGAATGTAAGCGTTAGATTACGTAACCGATATCCGGAGACCGTAGTCGCGACAAACGAACATGAGGGATTTCTATGATTGTAATTCCTTAGACGTTGAGTGATAAGGTAATGAATAACATTCCGATGTTATGTCATAGTAATGAGAGATGAAGGTAAAGCGTTTAGACGCTGTGAACGCAATGTTGTTGCGATGAACGATCGGTCTTAGCATACAACGAACGGTATTTCTTCGACATAAAGGAAGAATAATGAACATGAGGTTCATGGGTGGAATAAACGATGAAAACGATTGAAACCTTGAGTGAAGGTTGAATGAAAGATTAAGAGACGATCAAGTTAATGTTAAATACATAACGATCCTCGTGAATCGTATTCGTGTTGGACGAACGTTCTAAGTATACCCTAGTTGTATGACTTAGACGCTGATGAAGGTAGTAAGTAAGATATGAATTATCAAGGAAAGCCGTAACAACTGGTAATGAGATTAAAGAAAGTCCGAGTGTGAGTCGGATAGAGAATGATAGAAGATTATGTATGGTTTAACCATAATTAAATGAAGAACGTAAGAGGGTAATAAGAAACCGTGAATGATGTTCAACGTTGGTAGTTCACCAACGATGATCGAAAGTTGGTTAATAACGTAAGAACGTTAATGAGCCGTAATGAAGCATGGAAAGTCGATTTGACTTTATTAATGAAATGAGCATGATTAAGTATACCAGATGAAAGATAGTTAATTGATGATGAATTAATTAACTTAAAGTAGCATCTTCGATGATGACAATAACGTTGAGAGTTACAACTAAAAGTTGTTGAATATTACGTGAATGTGAACCGTATGCAATAAGTATACTTAGCCAATAAACGATCGAATTTCGATTGATAATGTAAGAACGTTGGTAAGACGTGAGGAAAGGTGATTAACTCAAAGCGAGTGGTATTAATGAAGTAAATCCACTTACAACATAGAAGAGAAAGAAGTTGGTTATAAACGGCAAGCCGGAACCAATAATAAACAATCTAATAAATAATTAGATTGAGAAGAAGGGTAAGATTCATTAGGAACCATGTATGTTCGCTCATGACCTAATGTGGTATGTTATGTGATAGAAACAATGTGAATAGTTGTTTGATAGCTAATTACAGTGTGCTATGTGAATATATCATGTAGATTCAGTAAAGGCTGTGGTCAGTCAAGTAAGTTATCTGAAGACGCTGAAAGGCAAGTCTTCTTAACCCTTGTCTAACTTCCATGTTAGCCAAGTTTTTATGTGATTCGTTGAACTGAATTGCAAGACTTGTTTCAAAGAAAGGGTCGATGCCAACTTTTAACTCGGCTAGACTATTCGTAATATATAGATTGATTATCATACATGTCATTCTATATAGAAATGTTAACGCTATCCTATGCCAAGAAATTGGTACGGGCGTGAAGGTAAGGTTTGTCTATGAACAAACAAAAGTATTTTTCATCGATTATTCGATGGGCACGCGAGTTTGCCAAAAATATTAAACGTAAATATGTTTAATGAATGTAGTGTTGATCAACATAGGGTACTACGGGCTGATCACCCAGATGTACTCGTAAGTTATACGGATGAACGGCCTAAGTGCTATGGACTCCTTTTCAAGTATGAAAACTGAAAGTTGCTGTTCATGATCTATCGACCGGTTCAAAATTCCTAAGCTATTATATATATACTTTGGAATTGTTGTTATGACATGAGAGGTACTAGTCAAATAGTTCATAGTGCTTCGTAGTTAATTGTTCATTTATGTGAATAAAGCATGAAATTGTTCATATGATAGTTATGTGATTCGTTGTTAAGACTTGCTGAGCTAGTTATGCTCATTCTTGCTTAAACCATATGTTTGCAGCTAAAGCCGAACGAACTAAAAGTTCTAAGAGAGATAAAGGCAAGGGCTAAGATGGATGCTTAGGCATTGTGTAATAGTTTAGTAAGTTTTTATGTATTATACATTATGAACAATGAACGATGTAACCGGTTTATGAACATGGGAAGGATTATACTTTGATTTTGATGAGAATATAGTAATTACTCTCATTTTTTTGTAATTCAATGGAATGATTGTATGGATGTTAGTACAGTGGAGCACCATCTGTCGAGTTAGAAGATACCTGAATTTGGGGGCGTCACAGGTTGGTATCAGAGCATTAGGTTATAAAACTTAAGGGGGGGGGGAAGAACCTTAGGCTAATAACCTCGTTAAGGAAGAGAAATCCGAAGGAAGTAAACTCGAGCTTTACTTAAGTCGAAGGAGTTAATAAGGTATTAAGGAAACTCAGTACCGAAAGATTTAAAAGATGAAAAATAACCCTAAATGAATTAAATGTGATTTGTGCTTATAATATTATGTGTTAAGTACTAATCAACATGTTATGGGTTATTGTAGGGTGATGAACGATAGCTTGATGTTTGGAAACGTGGAGATGATAAGTGAGGACTCAGTGAATAGAGTAGAGCTTGTAACCATGCCAGTGGCGGAGGTACCATTAGTAACTCTAGAAGAGTCGGAGCCAAAGGAGTACTTTTCTGAGGAAGCCTACTCCGAGGGAGATGTAGCTTTGACATCATACCTTGATATGATGGTCTATGAGGAGGATAAAATGGAGGTAGCCTCGGTTATTACGGAGGTACCTACACTAGAGTCAACATCTCTAGATGCAATGAGAGCATTGTATCTGGCAGTGCTTGACAGAAATGTGCAACTGAGTGCAGTTGTGCAAAACCAGAATGAAGAGATTGATTATCTCCATGAAGCTAAGATGTCTGCAGAAGCAGATTTTGAGTCAGAGCACGATAAGCATGTGCTTATGACAGAGTAGGCTAGGAACTATAAGGAAGAGGCTGATGAGCTTCGTAAGAAACTGGTTGAGAAAGACTAGAAGATAGCACGGATGTCTTATATCCATGAGAGTGCTAATAGGGATTTCAAAAGTTGCGTGTTATTCCACTGAGTCGTGAAAGACTCAATATACTATTAGTCGGGATACTATAGTAATGTTGCAAATGAACTCGAAGATGCAGTTACGCATTATTAGGAGTTTAGAATTTTAAACATGTGTGTAGTGACGTAAAACCCTCTTTTGTAAAAAGGGTAGTCATTTTGTAAATCCCAACTTTTGTGAAGTTCAATTGTGGGATAGAAATGTAATAGCTTTTGGCTATGGAAGCAAATTGTAAATAGTTTGAAACTATGAAGAAGCATATTAATATAATGAAATTCTTATTTAATGTGCTTTGATGTAGCATACGTTATTATTGTGGAATGATAACAAAGGGGGTAAGAACAACCCTATGCAAGAGTTTGTTAATTTATTAACGGCGACATTTCACGAAAAAAAATTGGGGGTAGAGCACCCACGGAACCTAGGGTAGCCAGAATGACTACCCTTAAAGAATTTAAAAGCGTTGGTCCGCCAGAGTTCAAAGGAACGACGGAACCATTAGAAGCCCAAACATGTGTAAAATAAATAGAGAAGACGTTTGTTATTACGAACGTAGCTAAGGCGTAAAAGACTTCTTTTGCGACCTATATATATATATAAAAAACTAACTTTTGGTGGGAGGCTCACCAGGGTGGGGCTAGAACAGATGCGGTAACGTGGGAACAATTCAAGAAGGTTGTCTTCGAGAATTATTTCCCTACAAGTATGTAGAGGAAGATGAAGATTAAATTCTTAGAACTAAGAAATGGGACATGACAGTTCCCCAATACGCAGCCAAATTTAAAGAATTGGTAAGGTTTGCTCCACACCAAGAAAACACTAAGAAGAGGAAGGCTCGTAGGTTTGAGTAGGGCCTGAAACCCTGGCTCAATAGTAGGATTTTGGTATTCCAGAGTGTTTCCTATGGGACTATTCTGGAGAAGTTGATTGTAGCATAAGGCGATATTGAGTTGTAGACTCAATTCCACAAAGAGGGAGGAACTAAGGAAGAGAATGCCGGGGGTAGTGGCGATATGCCGAAAAGAAAGAATTTTAACTCCGGGAATACTGGAGTGGAACAAAGGGATCCTAAACATAGGATGGAAGCATGTAAGATATGTGGAAAGACTCCTTTAAGAGTCTGTCTGAAGGGAAAATCAGATAGACCTATGGCCCGTACTTTTAATAAAATTGTCCAAGATGCGGTTGCATCAGCGGATGTAATGACATGTATCATTCCAGTCGATACAATGAATGCTTATGTGCAATTTGATTGGAGTGCTACTTGATCTTTTATAGCATGTGAATTTGCTAAGTGATTAAGTTCATTCCCAAAAAGGATTATAAATACCTTTAAATGTTAAGCTAGAGAATAAAGAAATAACTTTCTTTGATGATGTTCGTGAAAATTGTTTCATGAATAAAAGAGTAAGTATCGGTAGATAAGAACCGATAAAGTTGAGAGAATTTGAAGTATTTCTCGGTATGAATCGGTTGATTAACCATAAAACCTTAACAAATGGTCTAAGGAAAAGTATGAATCTTCGGTTTTCTAAGAAACCCAAGATAGTAAGTTACGGTAATTAATTACCGAAACAGTCTTGTTGTCTAATCAAGACGCAATCTAGAAGGATGTTAAGATAAGTTTAGGTTGTGGTACAATCGTAATCTTTGATGGTTGACATATGGGAACTGGGCTAAGCAATTCCTTCAGAGAGCGAAGGTATATACGAAACTGGCAACCGATCTAACTCATTGTGATGGCAGTGTAGATGAGACGAGAACTTGTTTGTTGGTTGTTTGTGGGAAACCACTCAGAGTACCATATGGACTACTAGCAGAGAAGCGATGTGTGCTGAAACCTAGAAAAGTTGTAAGAAGAAGATAATAATGTAAATCATCAAGAATGATGAACGTATTAAGTAAGACATCTCCGTATGTCATGAAGCTGTAAACCAGTAATGAAAGTAGGTCGCGTAAACTTGGGTTGAAAGAACGCGAACCCTAAGAAGTAAAGTAAGTAAACCAATACGTAAGTCAAATATATGACTAATTGGTTAACAGTTAAGAATAAATACTCATTTCCTAGGATCGATGATCTATTTGATCAATTGAAAAGGGCAAAGTAAATTTTTTCTGTGATAGATTTGTGTATGGGGTATCATCGGTTGAAAGTAAGGAAGAAGGAGGTACCTAAAACTACGTTCAGAACTCGTTATGGTCATCACGAGTTTCTGGGTATATCATTTGGGTTGACTAATGCATTGAAGGTATACTTTCTTTAAGGGGCGCCGAGCAAGTCGGTGGTACTCTGATAGGTACTCTTGTGAAGTGCTATGGTTGGAATTACCATTAGCGTCACAGAGTGTTCGAATAATATTTGGACGAATGGGTTGTAATGATCATTGGTGATATTCTAGTCTTTCTAAGACATCAGAAGATGATGCAGGATAAGTAGAAGACTAAGTATAGTCTTATTTTGAGGGAGGAATTTGAGTTCCATATAAATTCAAGTTAAAAGGATAACCGAGATGATATATAGATTGTGTAATGTGTTAATAAGCGTTTAACTTCCAACTCAGATTTATTGATAGGAAGTGATACGTCATGTGAATTAAGATAATACAATTGTTGAAGGTGAAATGAAAGAACCCCAATGTCGAAGAAGCATTGTGGGAACTCGAGATTTAAATGATGGAAAATTTTTCCTCATTTAGTGTATGTAATTATAAGCTAAGATTCTGGGGACAGAATCCTTATAAGGGGGGTAGAATGTAACGCCCGAGAAAATCGGATTTTTGAGAATTAAATTTTTATTTTTATTAAATAAATTTAATTGATTATTTATGGAGCAAGCTAATCGAAGGTCGTTATATGACCTAGATATGTCAGAACATCGTAGTATTTTGGCTACGTGGTAGAATTAAAGTGTTTAAATTTCCAAGACGAAAATAAAAGTTTTCCGGGAACAAAAATATTTCTGCGGTAAAAGACGAAATAGGCACTATTCACCCGTTTCTGCTCGGAGATTTATTTTGAAATTCCGAGAAGTTATTGATTGCGTGAAATCTTGAGACGTGATAGAATATTCAATAATATTTCAGTTATGGCAAAAACGAAGTTTTTGCCTGCGGACTCAAAACCTAAGGGTTAAGGAAAGTGAGTTCCGCGAATGTAATGAGCATGTATAATAACTAGGGTTATTATGCGTGAGAAATACGAGTATGATACTAGTTATTATACGAGTATAGAAAGAAGATTAGTACAACGTATAATACGAATATCGTACGAACAATATACGAAGAGAAGACGCGATTACGAGAAAGGAATGTGTAGAATACGATCGTAGAATGCGATAAGTCTTAATGGACTTTATGTTCATGAACTTTGTAGAATCCAATTGGACTTGGATTATGTCAAGCCCAATGATTTGTGAAGTTAAACCCAAGTAATTAAGTAGGTTAATTAAACCTAAGTCCAAGCTAGAATTCAATGGGTTAGGGTGATCCATGGGGCAACCCATGATCATGTGGTTAGTCTTGGTAACCAAGATAATGAAGTGATGAGCAAGTGTTGTGCTAATCAAGTCTACTTAATGGCTAAGTTAAGTAGCAACCAAGTAATTAATGTGGTGACCAAGTAATTTATTTGGAGAGCAAGTAAACTTGGTGGCAAAGCTTGGAATAGTAAGGAGGTTAAGGGCGAAATGACCAAATTGCCCTAGCTTTGGTTTTCCTATAAATAGAAACCTAGAATTTCATTTTCTAGGATTTTGAAAATCCTACACTTGTGAGAGATAGAGAGAGCTCGGTTGGGAGAAGAAGAGGAAGAGCGTGAGCTTGAACGATCGGATCAAAAGTGATCGTGAAGTAGAATAGCTAGCGAATCGCCGGCTTTGTATAACGGAAGAGGATTAACGAAGAACGGTAATCCGAACCCTAATTTCTTCTAATATTTTTCTTTAAGTTTTCTATGTTTAAAACATAGCTTAAAGAGAATAAGAAGTAAAAGAAGTTAAGAATGATTTCATATGGTTGAAATCATGAGAAAACAAAGAAATAAGAATAAGAAATGTAGTTTATAAATTTCTTAAGGATGTATAAGATTCGTAAGGATTTTGAGCGATCCGAATGAATCTTATGAATGAGTATGTCAAATTAGTAAGGAATGATGTTCTATAACATCAAATTCCAAGAAAAAGTAGAATCGTAATCCAAAATATCGATTAAAACGAAGAACGCGAAGAACACGCGAAGAACACGTAGAATGTTGTTGATGGACAAATTTAAAACCATCGTAGTGTAAATGTTGTTGATAGACAAGTTTAAAACCATCGTGTATAAGTTAGTTGCTTCTTGCTTGGTTAGGAGCGTTAGAAACGTTCATGAAGAACAGATTAAAATTGAGCTATAACGAAGTTATGGCAAAATTTTCGTAAAAGACGAGCGAGAATTTGAAAGTTAGTAAATGAACCCGGACGTGTAGGGTTTCATAAGAATGTAAGAGAATGTAGAAAACGTGAGTCGTGGACTCAAGAACGATCGAGTTCCGAATTCGAATAACCGAATTACGGACGAACGAGCGAAGAACGTTAAAATCATAAAATGAACGAAGAGTGAAGTTTAAGCCAATTGAATGGCACATTAACGAGTTTAGATCAAATTTCTGCTTGATGGGTGTTAAAGTATGGGAGATAACGAAGAGAATGGCTTTGGAACGACCTCGTTCCGAGTTATAATGAAGGAGTTATGAGATCGCAAAGTAAGCATCTCAAAACTTGACTTAACACTTAGAAAATTTTTCTAGGTTTTTGTCTTGGTGCCGCAGCGCGAGAAGGGGCGCCGCAGCGCGAGCTCGGCCATACACTTCTGGATAGTGGCACTGCAGCGCGAGAGGGAAAGAAGGACTTGGCGCCGCAGTGCCAGACCAAGGGAGGAGATAGAAGTAGATCGCGCCGCAGCACGAGAGAGAGAGGGAAGGATGGCGCCGCAGCGCCGGTGCAAGGCCATGCCCAGAAATGAGAATTTTATTTGTCAGATACTGGGGGATGTGCAAGAAAGAAGTATGAACATATAGTTCACGTAATGTAACACTTAGTCAATTGTTTTAAACCTTTAGCAAATGTTGAACGATAAGATTTAACGTGATTAAAAGACAGAGAATGTAAGCGTTAGATTACGTAACCGATATCCGGAGACCGTAGTCTCGACAAACGAACATGAGGGATTGCTATGATTGTAATTCCTTAGACGTTGAGTGATAAGGTAATGAATAACATTCTGATGTTATGTCAAAGTAATGAGAGATGAAGGTAAAGCATTTAGACGCTGTGAACGCAATGTTGTTGCGATGAACGATCGGTCTTAGCATACAACGAACGGTATGTCTTCGACATAAAGGAAGAATAATGAACATGGGATTCATGGGTGGAATAAACGATGAAAACGATTGAAACCTTGAGTGAATGTTGAACGAAAGATTAAGAGACGATCAAGTTAATGTCAAATACATAACGATCCTCGTGAATCGTATTCGTGTTGGACGAACGTTCTAAGTATACCCTAGTTGTATGACTTAGACGTTGATGAAGGTAGTAAGTAAGATATGAATTATCAAGGAAAGCCGTAACAACTGGTAATGAGATTAAAGAAAGTCCGAGTGTGAGTCAGATAGAGAATGATAGAAGATTATGTATGGTTTAACCATAATTAAATGAAGAACGTAAGAGGGTAATAAGAAACCGTGAATGATGTTCAACGTTGGTAGTTCACCAACGATGATCGAAAGTTGGTTAATAACGTAAGAACGTTAATGAGCCGTAATGAAGCATGGAAAGTCGATTTGACTTTATTAATGAAATGAGCATGATTAAGTATACCAGATGAAAGATAGTTAATTGATGATGAATTAATTAACTTAAAGTAGCATCTTCGATGATGACAATAACGTTGAGAGTTACAACTAAAAGTTGTTGAATATTACGTGAATGTGAACCGTATGCAATACGTATACTTAGCCAATAAACGATCGAATTTCGATTGATAATGTAAGAACGTTGGTAAGACGTGAGGAAAGGTGATTAACTCAAAGCGAGTGGTATTAATGAAGTAAATCCACTTACAACATAGAAGAGAAAGAAGTTGGTTATAAACGGCAAGCTGGAACCAATAATAAACAATCTAATAAATAATTAGATTGAGAAGAAGGGTAAGATTCATTAGGAACCATGTATGTTCGCTCATGACCTAATGTGGTATGTTATGTGATAGAAACAATGTGAATAGTTGTTTGTTAGCTAATTACAGTGTGCTATGTGAATATATCATATAGATTCAGTAAAGGCTGTGGTCAGTCAAGTAAGTTATCTGAAGACGCTGAAAGGAAAGTCTTTTTAACGCTTGTCTAACTTCCATCTTAGCCAAGTTTTTATGTGATTCGTTGAACTGAATTGCAAGACTTGTTTCAAAGAAAGGGTCGATGCCAACTTTTAACTCGGCTAGACTATTCGTAATATATAGATTGATTATCATACATGTCATTCTATATAGAAATGTTAACACTATCCTATGCCAAGAAATTGGTACGGGCGTGAAGGTAAGGTTTGTCTATGAACAAACAAAAGTATTTTTCATCGATTATTCGATGGGCACGCGAGTTTGCCAAAAATATTAAACGTAAATACGTTTAATGAATGTAGTGTTGATCAACATAGGGTACTATGGGCTGATCACCCAGATGTACTCGTAAGTTATACGGATGAACGGCCTAAGTGTTGTGGACTCCTTTTCAAGTATGAAAACTGAAAGTTGCTGTTCATGGTCTATCGACCGGTTCAGAATTCCTAAGCTATTATATATATACTTTGGAATTGTTGTTATGACATGAGAGGTACTAGTCAAATATTTCATAGTGCTTCGTAGTTAATTGTTCATTTATGTGAATAAAGCATGAAATTGTTCATGTGATAGTCATGTGATTCGTTGTTAAGACTTGCTGAGCTAGTTATGCTCATTCTTGCTTAAACCATATGTTTGCAGCTAAAGCCGAACAAACTGAAAGTTGTAAGAGAGATAAAGGCAAGGGCTAAGATGGATGCTTAGGCATTGTGTAATAGTTTAGTAAGTTTGTATGTATTATACATTATGAACAATGAACGATGTAACCGGTTTATGAACCTGGGAAGGATTATACTTTGATTTTGATGAGAATATAGTAATTACTCTCATTTTGTTGTAATTCAATGGAATGATTGTATGGATGTTAGTACAGTGGAGCACCATCTGTCGGGTTAGAGGATACCCGAATTTGGGGGCGTCACATAACATCACTAATTAAGTTAAAAATAAGCAACTTAAATAATCTGAACTAAAATTCATAAAATAACATAGTAATTATAATAATTCCAATAATCCTTTCATATATTATTTAAATAATATAAAAATCATATTTTTATAGAAAATAAATAATAAAGACATTTCTACTATAAAATTAATTATTATTAGTATATACTTTAAAATGATCAATAATTCTAAAACAAAATTATTTGAAATTATTCATGTAATAAATAAATTTTATTTACCACATATATACATACACATTACTTGGCACATATTCCCATCTTTAAAATAATAAAAAAAAATTATATGCAAAATTTCGCATTTATTTATATAAAAAATATCGGGTTATTACAGTTTCAGGTATGAACCCAATCAATGATCTTTATATATATGCTTGATTCGTATATAACCCATTTTCATTACCAGAAGTTAGTTAATATAAGTACGTTTACGTTAGGAACCCTTAAATATAGGTATGCGAAACACAATATAATAATCCATTCATAAAAAAAGGATTTTGAGTTCCGAATTCGTAACACGAATCTTATAAGGAGGGGAGAATATAGTAATTCAATAAAATTATTAGTAAATAAAAATCTAAGGATAAAGCGTTAATGTTAAGTGTAGGGTAATGGTGATTCCGGGGACGGAATATTTATAAGGAGGGGAGAATGTAAAGACCGAGATTTTTTCAAACAATTATATCTGTATTTTTAAGAATATTTTTTTTATATTATTATTATTTTATGAGTATTGGTATCATGAATAATATTTTGAAATTTATGCGATATGGATTTAGCAGGATAGTCAATTTAAAATTTTAAGTTGACTGAGAATGAAAGTTAAGTCGGATATGGAATCAAAACCCTAATTATGGATTTTGAATAAAGAATTAGAATATTAATATAATATTAATTGTATTTCAATGCTATAAGTATGTACTGTATGTGTGTACTGATAATGGTTGGCCAATTATAGTGTAGCATGATAAAACCCTAGTATCAAACTGATAAATCCTAATTTGAAACTCAAATAGGAGTTCAAGACTGTTAAATATTTGGGTTAATGTGATTAATGACAAGTATTATAGATTTTAATGTTAATTAGAGAAATCCTAATTATAAATTAGAAACCCTAATTGCTAAGTTATAAACCTTAATCGCTAAATTAGAAAGCTAAATGCTAATTAGTGAATCTTAAACTTAATTTTAAAGTTATAAGTAATTAGAAAACCCTAATTTCCAATTTTAGAAAGTTTAATTTTCATTTTAACTATAATTAGAAATCTTAAAAAATTAAATTGTAAAAATTTAGGGTTAAACCCTAAGGGTTATGTCAAGTTACAAGATTTCCATTAAAATTACAAGCAAAATGACCAAAATGCCCTTTTCACACATTCTTTATTAGATAACTTGCAAATTGTAAGACCCCAACTTTTATGAATAAAGATTAATTTTTCTCGAATTATATTTTTGAATATTATGGTGTGGATTTGGTATAATGTTATAATTGTGGGTAATATTTACAAATTTTACAAAGTAAGCAAGTGGTTATAAAATATTCAATTGGTCGGGGAATATTCGTTTTAACAGGGAATATTTGTACGACGACACCATCATTGGTGGACCCCACAATGGAATAATTGTCGGAGTTAGAAAACGACAGAATTATCTTTTTATAAAAATAACGGCGAAAGTTTTACCATTAAACTGTTGAAATACCCGGTGGTAAAAGAATAGTAATACGCGTGGTTGCATAGTAGCACACGGTATTGATTATTGATGCTTACGTGAGAAGTCACTCAGTTATACTCAATTATTACTACAGTAATTGCTGCATAGTATCTCACGTTATTTGATTCAATTATTGTCACAATATCATCTGCATAATATTTTATATTATTTAATCAATAATTGAGACGACAAAGTCATTCATATTATTATTTGTAATATTGACGATGTCTACAAAGTTCTGTCGAGGAGAGGTTTGGTCACCTAATTGCACGCCAATAGGGAGAAATCCTTATCGGAAAGCTCCCTCTTTTCTGGGAATGATCTGATTGTTAAATATTGTGAGTTATAATATTAATGATGAATAATTGTTAATAGATTACAAATGTGTTTATTAAAGATAAGTGATTTATGGTAATTATTTATTCAAGTTTTGATATAAATAGAGGGGTTTATCATGAGGGGTTTGTTATAAGTTTGGCTTATTATTCTATGAGGAGATGTGCTAATTTTTCAGACCGTTGGTTAAAGTTATAATAGTAAATCAATATGGATCGCTGGTTTAAAGTTTTAATAGTAAATCAGTATGGACCATTGCTTTAAGTTTTAATAGTAAATCAACATGGACCGTCCATTTAAAAGTAAATTAATCTGGGTCGTTCATGAGTTAGTTACTATTCAATCCTTTTTCTATAAATAGAAGCTCATTCATTCATTATTTCTTACGAATTCACTGAAACTCTAGAGAGAGAAACTATAGAGAACAAGAAGAAGAGTATTCTGCTACTACCCTACTTCAGTATTCATTCATCTATTAAGGTAAGGGGTATTTTTTCTTTCGTATTCATGAAGAGAGTTATTTTCTTTCAATACTCGTAAGAGTTGTTATTCCGTTCTTTATTATTCTATTGGAATAACATGTCTACGCGGACTACAACATGCATGGTGAATTCTTTTCATTATTCTATTCTTTATTATTCTGTTGGAATAACCTGTCTACACGGACTACCGCATCCATGGTGAAATCTTTTTGTTATTCCATTCTTTATTATTCTGTGGAAATAAACTGTCTACGCAGACTACCGCATGCCTGGTGAATAACCCTTCGTATTCAATTGTTATTAAATTGTGGAAATGATTTATCTATGTGGACTACCGCATGACGGGTGAAAATCCATTTGCAGTTTCGTATATTATTTCTTTTCATATTCTTAAATCTAAACTTACTATGGTAAGTATTGCTTCTATAATTTCTGAAATTAGTAGAATATCCTTGACTTTTGCACTTCATCCAATACCGTTTCATTGGAATATTGATCTGAACTTTCTTATTAAATATCAATATTTTCACCCGGGGTACAATTCACGGCTTACTATTCACTCGATTACTATTCACACGAATATTATTCACCAGAGGATTCGGGGTACTTTTCATACCGAGTTACTATTCACGGGGTACTATTAACTTGGATTACTATTCATGACAAAAATTGATTTCTTTTCGGTCCAAATCATTTTTGATACAGTATTATTCTTGAATTTTACTCCACAAAGCAGTATCATGTTGACAATTTGGACATTATTAAATTCTGGATAAATTAAATTATAAATATTTTAAAATTTATCCTTTGCTTTCTTTTAATTGAATTCTTATATAATTGTCATCATCCTCATGCTTATATTGTGATAAAAGTCATATGTGGCTTACGTGCATAGATGTACTATTGAATGGTATGATTATGACAAGGGATTATTCGGTATAATCATGACCGTAATGTTACAAAAGATGTGGTAAAAGTCCTCATTAGCCTGTAGAGCATTGATGGACAATTGTTGGTATGATCATGACCATTGATGAAAACATGAATATTCTTGGCCCGTAGTGCATGGATAATTCATGGTCTTGATACGAATGAATATCCTTGGTCGCAGTGTAGGAATGATTCGATGATGTGGATTAATTATTAAGCTGAGTCTCAACGATAAAATTGATGATAAACTGTTTAAATCATAGAAGATAGTAGATATCATGCTCTACTTGACTCTTCTAATGGATTGCTTGTTCCGCTGCAGTTAAACTTGATGTTTATTATATTTTTATCAGTTTAACGTTGTTGAAGGCTAACGATAATTTATTCTGCATTATCTTAGTCATAATATTTCTTACTAGGCTAGTTAAGCTCACCCTTTGCTTTCATTGTTCTCTTCATGAAATGAGAATATAGCTGGTACTAGTCGGGGAACGGAGTGACGATTCAGATATTTGCATTAGTAGTCCTCACTATTTTGTGAAATAGTGTGATAATAAATGAGGACTTATTTTGAGTTTGAATACTGTCTAGAAGACAATGTTTGTATTAAAACTCACAGATCATGTTGTACATTTAAGTTTGTATTTGTATTCTGTACCATGTATTTGGCGACTCAGAATAGGTGATGTAGACCTATTTTGGGGGTGTCACAGTTGGTATCAAAGCTTAGGGATATGATCCCTGGCTGAGATGTGAGACTAGAACTAGGAGGTGAGTGACGGGAAATTCTTTCGCTAGTATGACCTACCTAAGTTTATTTTGTATTTATTTTGTCGGTCAGAGTATAGGGATAATATGTGACATGTCAATTAACCCTTGTTTTGTGGCAGTGTTTGAAAATGGCATCCGAAAATGTTGGGAATAGCAATGGAGCACATGAGACCGTTGAATCACCAATGATCAATACCCAGGATAATGTGCATCAGGAAGGCAATAATCCTCTGGAAAACAACAACACTAACCAAAAGATGAACGATGGGATGTTGAGAGGCTTTATGCAATTCATGCAACATCAGACGAGAGCGACTCCTGTTCAAAATACATGTGGAAACACTGGCAACTCTCGGACGATCACCGCTAAACATTTCAAGGAGCTGGGACCACCAGAGTTTATTGGAGAGCCAAAACCACTTAAGGCAGAGACGTGGATAAAGCAGATCACCAAGATATTTGATGCCTTGGGATGATCCGAGGAGAAAAAGGTTCCCTTTCCCACTTTCATGTTACAAGGAGAGGCAGATTACTGGTGAGAATCTGTAAAGCGTACTCAACCTGCCACATTGAAGATGTCTTAAGAGAAGTTCTAAGAACTGTTCAACGATAAGTACTTCCCTGAAAGTATTCGTCACATGAAGGAGGTAGAGTTTATAAAGCTGGAGCAAAACAATATGATCGTGTCACAGTACGAAGCTAAGTTTGCCGAGTTGTCCCGGTTTGCGTCCCACTTGGTTGATAATAAGGAGAGAATGACGCGGAGGTTTCTAAGAGGTTTGAAACCTGAGATACGTCAATATTTAATTTCTCATAAACTGTGTTTATATTCAGATGTTGTAAATAGGGCTCAGTTATTGGAGCGAAATAATGAGTCAACCCACCCAAGAGAGAGCAGCTGGCAAATCGATAATACCACTAGTAGTAGTCATCGAAGTGGTGACAACAAACGTGGAGGGAATCAACATGCCAGAAATAGTAACCACTTCGGTGGTAATCATGGCCAAGATAATAGAAGTGGAAATTTCAAGAAGTGGAAATTCAATAATGATGGAAAGAAGTCAGCCCCAACACCTGTTGTTAAAGAAGGAGAACGATCATCGATCGTATGCTACAAATGCGGAGGGGAGGAACATATCAGTCCAAACTATACGCAGCATTCCAAAGTATGTTACAATTGTGGAAGAGAAGGTCACCTAGCCTGATTTTGTCGTGCACCGAAGTCAAGTCCAGCTGGGATGGAGTCATCAAAGGCCATCCTAGACAAGACAAAACTGGTAATTCAATGGAGAGTGTTTGTCATAACCTCCAAAAAAGTGAGGAATCCAAACGAGGTGATCACGGGTAAGCTATTCTTAAACTCTAGCGAAGTCTATACCTTATTTGATACCGGTTCTACCCATTCTTTTATTTCTCCTACTTGCGCTCAACGTTTAAATTTAACTCCGGAGAAATTAGACTTTGACTTATCTGTTGAAACTTCATTGGGAGAAACCTTTATTACGTCCATTGTTTATAAGTTTTGTTTGGTCCCAATCGGCACTCGCACATTACCTGTCGACCTTATCTCTTTGAAAATACTTGCGTTTGATGTGTTTTAGGGATTGATTGGTTAATTACTCATTATGCAAAAATTGATTATTTTTGTAAGGTTGTTAGCTTTCATATTCCTAATCAACCTATTATGCGAATTCAAGCAACCAAACCACTAAAGTAAATTACTATCATATCAAGCCATAAAGTTATTCGTTTATTGAAAAACGGATGTCAAGCTTTCTTAACTCATGTCACAGATTTAAATAAAAATACGTCAGATTTAAATAATATTTCTATTGTTAATAAATTTCCTGACGTATTCCCTGAAGAACTTCATGGCCTACCCCCAGAGTGTGAAATCGAGTTTGGTATTGACCTTGAACCTGGTACAAAATCCATTTCCAATGCCCCTTATCGAATGGCTCCTATTGGACTTCAAGAGTAAAAAACCCAACTACAGGAATTGTTAGATATCGGTTTCATTCGTCCTAGTACGTCTCCTTGGGTTACTATTATTCTATTTGTGAAGAAGAAAGATGGAAGTATGCGACTTTATATTGACTACCGAGAGTTGAATCATGTCACCATCAAAAATAGGTACCCGTTGCCTTGTATTGATGATCTTTTTAACTAGTTGCAAGGTGCCAAATTCTTTTCAAAGATCGATCTTCGTTCTGGATATCATCAGTTGAATATTAAAATCAATAACATCCCAAAGACTGCTTTTAGAACTCGGTACGGGCATTATGAATTCCTAGTCATGTCTTTTGGATTGACTAATGATCATGTGGCCTTCATGGATATAATGAACCGAGTATTCAAATAAAATTTGGATCATTTCGTGGTTGTCTTTATTGATGACATCCTCATATACTCCAAAAACTGTGTAGATCATGAGCAACACTTGAGGCTGATCCTCCAAAAGCTTCGTGAAAACAAGCTATAAGCCAAGTTGAAGAAATTCGAATTCTGGCTTGAGGAAGTAGCATTCCTTAGGCACGTGATATGAAATCATGGAATATCTGTTGACCCGATAAAGATTGAAGCAATTCAAAGCTGGGAGCAACCTAAGTCAGTGACTAAAGTATGTAGCTTTCTCGGCTTAGCTGGTTATTATCGAAGATTCTTAGAAGGGTTTTCTAAAATTGCTACTCCATTAACTAAGCTGACTCTGAAAGATACAAAATTCGGTTGGAGCGAGAAATGTGAGAAGAGTTTTCAAGAAGTTAAGAGGAGACTCATTTCAACACCTGTTCTGATAATACCATATAGCTCGGAGGGATTTTTCATCTACAGTGATGCTTTAGGCAAAGGGTTAGGATGTGTTCTCATACAACATGGGAAAGTCATAGCCTATGCCTCACGACAACTCAAAGAATATGAGAGGAATTATCCTACTCATGATCTAGAGTTGGCAGCTGTCATTTTTGCGCTTAAGATTTGGAGGCATTACCTGTATGGAGAAAAGGTAGAGATCTATACGGATCATAAAAGCCTCAAATATTTATTCACTAAAAATGAACTCAACATGCGGCAACGATGATGGCTTGAGTTGTTGAAAGATTACGACCATACCATTCAGTACCATCCTGGAAAAGCGAACGTGGTAGCAGTCACATTGAGTAGAAGATCATATGCGGGTACGAGTGCAATATTGTCAACGCAAAGACCTATTTTGTATGACTTGCAAAGGATGGAGATAGAGTTAAAGACTCCAGGGACCCACGTGATGATAGCAAATATACGGGTAGAACCAACCTTAATCGATAAAGTTAAAGCTGCTAAAGCTACAGACCTGGAGCTGATGCATATGAGGAAGAAAGTACAAGAAGATGCTATTCTGGAAGCAAGAATTGACGAAGAAGGAATACTTCGAGTCAACTCCAGACTTTGTGTTCCTAACGACCCTGATTTAAAGTATAGGAACATGATGGAGGCGCACAACACACCATTTGCAATCCATCCCGAAAGTACCAATATGTATCGTGATCTTCGACATACATTTTGGTGGAGTAATATGAAGAGAGAGATAGTAGGGTTTATCTCAAGGTGTCTAACTTGTCAACGAGTCAAGGCAGAGCATCAAGTGCCAAAAGGTCCATTGCAACCACTTGAAACTCTAGAATGGAAGTGGGAGCACATTACCATAGATTTCGTTACTGGTCTTCCCAAGGTTTCTCAAGGCATAGATGCGATTTGGGTCATTGTTGATAGATTGACCAAGTCTGCTCATTTTATACCGATACGAGAAACTTATACACATGAATGTCTTGCTCGTATGTACATAAACGAGATTTTAAGATTTTATGGTTTGCCACTATCCATAGTTTCTGATCAAGACCCAAGATTCACTTCACAATTTTGGGTTAGTTTGCAAAAAGCTAGGGGTACGGATTTACGATTTAGTTTGGCATATCATCCTCAAAAAGACGGGCATTTAGAGAGTACTATTCAAACTGCTGAAGATTTATTAAGACTCTGTGTCCTTGACTTCAAAAGAAGTTGGGATAAGTTCTTACCATTGGTAGAGTTTTCCTACAACAACAATTATCAAGCAAGTATTAGCATGACTCCATTTGAGGCGTTGTATGAAGAAAGTATCTTTCTTCAGTATGTTGGGATGAGGTGGGTGAAGTAACGTTATTGGGATCAGAGTTGGTACGTATTACTACGAAAAAGATTCAAACGATCCGACAACGTATAAAAATCTCACAAGATCGACAAAAGAGTTATGCTGATCTTCATCGAAAGGACGTGGAATTTAATATTGGAGATCATGTGTTTTTACATGTTGTTCCATGGAAAGGATTTACAAGATTTGAAAAGAGAGAAAAGCTGAATCCTCGATTCATTGGCCCATTTATAATCCTCGATCAAGTAGGTCTATAGACTCGCCTTACTGCCAAGTATGTCTCGTGTTCATAACATTTTTCACATATCTATGCTACGTAAATATGTTAAAGACCCGAACCACATTATTGAATTAGAACAGGACGAGATAGCGGAAGATTTAACGTATGAAGAGGTACCTGTTAAAATTTTGGATAAGAAAGATCATATTCTACGCTCCAAGGTTATACCTCAAGTCAAAGTTTTGTGGAGAAACCACAATGTTGAGTAAATGACCTGGGAGTTAGAATCTGAAATGAAGTCAAGGTATCCTCACCTCTTCAACATACCAGGTATGCACCCTAATTTCGAGGACGAAATTTTACAAGAAGGGGAGGTTGTAAGACCCCAACTTTTATGAATAAAGATTAATTTTTCTCGAATTTTATTTTTGAATACTATGGTGTGGATTTGATATAATGTTATAGTTGTGGGTAATATTTACAAATTTTGCAAAGTAAGCAAGTGGTTATAAAATATTCGATTGGTCGGAAAATATTCATTTTAAAAGGGAATATTTGTACAACGATACCATCATTGGTGGACCCCACAACGGAATAACGGTCTGAGTTAGAAAACGACAGAATTATCTTTTTATAAAAATAACGGCGGAAGTTTTACCATTAAACTGTTGAAATACCCGGTGCTAAAAGAACAGTAATACACGTGGTTGCATAGTTGCACACGGTGTTGATTATTGATGCTTACGTGAGAAATCACTCAGTTATACCACTACAAGAAAAAGGTCTATCAGCGACCAACACTATCAGCGACCGCACCGTCGGTCGCTGATATTAGTCACAGCGACCATCATCTGCGACCGTAACGTAATCTAGTCGCGGCTGTTTTAACAGCGACCGGATGCGGTCGCTGATCAGTCGCTAGTATAAATTTGCCACAAAAATTTTGGCTGGAAATGTTGGCGCCAATGTTTTGTGCGACCACTTTAAATCAGCGACCGCATGCGGTCGCTGATAAGTCCATGTCATTAAAAATCAGCGACCGCATGTGGTCGCGGATAGCGGTCGCTGATCAAACTAAATGTTATCAGTACCCAGCATTCGCTCGACACAGAACGCAGAGAAAAGAAAAAGGGAGGTCCGAATAGAGAGAAGATGGAGAAAGGGGGAGAAGAGAAGAAGTTCGTGCCGTGCCGCCGCCGCCGCCTCCTACCACCTGCCACCCACCTGCCACCGCCTCTACATAGGTAACCCACTTAAAATCTACTAGAAACCTTGTTAATTTGTTAATTGAATGTGATTTAGACAAACCCTAAATTAAAATTGAATATGCCTTAATTAAGATTAAAAAGGCAACTAATGACAATGAACTAATTAAAGTTTATTTTAAAATTTATAAAATAAACTGTTATTAAAATAAAGTTTCTTCTTCTATTTTTAGTCAATTTGTATAGCCATTATATTATAGGTATTGATATTTATAGCAATTATTTGATGCAATAATATTTATAATGGAAGGCTTGGGGACTATTAGTATAATTTAGTACTTAATCATGCCTAAAGTACCTTGTATGAACCGTTTTGGATGTGAAGAAGTTAGCTAACTGATACAAGCATGATAATGGATATAGGGTAATTTTATTATCATGATTTTAAAATTGTTTGAATGCCTAAAGGTTTCTTTTGCCTACATGTGGATTGTTTATGAAATTATAGTCAAATCTATGCCTATATGAGAACTATTATAGCAAATTTTTGCAACTAAAGTTTTAAGACAGTATAGAGTCCCTATATTGTCTACACATATCATTTAAAAGGTGTTCCTTAACTTAGTTGTGGTCTGTGTTGTGTATTGACCAAATTTTATGTTTAAAAGTCATGAAAAGTAAGCTTTAAGTGGCAACTAAGACCTAAGTATAGAATTCCCATACCTGGACCATGTGGGCAAGTTTCAATAGTCATAATATGACATAAGTAAGCTACACAAGCTAAAGAAATCAAGCCTAAACTGTTTTGAGCATTAAACTTGTGAAAAGTCACATTTTTAGCCCAAAAGTGGACTGTTTTGGGTGTCCTTTAGTGCCTGATCTTATAAGACTATAATGAACTCATATAAAATTGTTAACTCATGCTTGCGATGATTCCTAATCATTGCAATGACCAAAGTTACTAAGAAAATCAAGTTAGGATCTATTATCGAGCCTAAAGTGAGCTTTAATAGGTTAAAATTGGCTACATGACCAAGTAAAGTGAGATGATGATAAAAGTATCCTTAGGAAACTAAAATACACATGCTTATAGACCGCCTACAGATTGGCAAGTTGTAATTCATACTCCCGCGCGTAGTCGTGTAGAATTAGTTGATGGGGAGATTTACCAAGAGCAGATGCTTCATAGTCAAACTATAATAAATGTGGAGGACGACAATGAAGTAATCCAGTTAGATGGTAGAGATGAACCACAAGAATTAGATCCTGAGTCAATACTTGTGTCAGATGACATTGATACTGAGGAGGAAGAGTTATTGACTGAATCTGCCACTGAATCTGAAGCAGATGATGGTTATGAATCTGCAGCACGTATACAAATTGATTCTGAATCAGACACTGACACTTGAAATGTATGTTTAGCATTACACTTTTTTATATTCATATATATACATGTTTATATCACTGTCATGCATGTTTATGTACTAAACTATTTAAATGTAACTTTTATTTATTGTCATTTTATATTCATATATATACATGTTTATATCACTGTCATGTTTATTGTCATATATACATGTAATCAAACATGACTCATAATAACATGACTCATATATACATGTTTATTGTCAGATGTCTTCTAAAGCAGCGCAGAAAAAGCGCGGCTTGGGTAGGGGGCCTAATCATGTGCCCAAGGCCCCTAGTAATCCAGATGATCAGATTCTTATTCAGATTCGCCCTCCTCCGAATAGCACGTACGTCCCGCATATATCATTTAAGATTCCATTTATTGTATATTGGTAATGTTTTGATTGATATTATATTGGTAATGTATATGGGTTTGAATTTTTTACTGCTTTAATTTGCATTCAATCGTTATTGTTTTGGTCTTATATATTGTATTGAAAGTTTGTATATTTCTCTTGGTTTGTGTATTGGGTGCCTAGAAATGTCCATATATGCATGTCGTCGTGCATGTGGCTAGTCTATATTACAGGGGAGACTCTGGCGAATTTTTTTAAGTATAAGTTTGAAAAATGTTCATAAGTATTATAACTTAGATATAATTTGCTTTAATATATGCTAATTGATGTTGTATATTATAGTGATTTTTCAGATAATAAGATCGTCAAGTGTATATCACAGCTGTGTTTACAGAATTGGCCTACACCTGTGATTACGTGGGCGAGCACACCTATCGCCCACAAGGATGCTGTTTGGGCAGAATTTCAGGTATGTTTTTTTAATTATGACAAAGGATAATTATTTAGTATTCTAAGGATAATTATTTAGTAATGTTTTTATTGTTGTTTTATTTGCAGAAACGGTATAAATGGGAGGACGCGCAGGCTTCAGTGATACAGACATTATTTTGGCAGAAGTGTGCGGTCCTCACCAAAGACAATTTGAATAAAGAAAGACAAAAAGCCCTTCACAATGCAGAGATCGACCGTCCAGGCCAGGGACAAGATTACATGCACGAGCATAGTCCCTGGTGGTGCACCCAGGCCATATGGGCTGAGATGTGTGCTCAATGGAGGGTTGAGAGCTGGGTGAAAAGACGAAAGACTGCCGCCAATAACAAATCCTCGGGTGTACCCGAAGGCGAAAAGGCTAAAGGGACATACAAGGGCGGTAGTATTTCACAGTTGCAGCATATCACTGCCCGAGTACGTATTTAATTACAAGTTTTAATGTGTTTAAAATCATGAATTGTAGAAAATATAGCACATTTTTACTTAGTAATATTATGCTTTTTTTTGTATAGGAATCTCAGTCTCAAGGTACACCTATCCATTGGCTGGATGTGTACGTGGCCACCCGTGATGGTCTGCCTGAGGCTATCCAGATAGAGGTAATAAATTTTAACAACTTGATCTTGTTTATCAATGCTTACAGAATTAATTTATTTTTCACTATTTAATTGTTAACATGATGACAGGACACTTATAAGCGTTTATTGAATGAACGCTATCCTGAAGGCACTCCACGTCCGTCTATTGATCAAGAGTTGTGGGAGAGGGCGTCTGTTGTGAAGAAGAACTACATTAAAGGTCAAGGACAACGACGACGCCCATCCTTCAGTGGCTCAGGCTGCTCTTCTACCCAGTCTACACAGTCATCGAGCCATCCAGCTGTTCATACTCCGACTGACTGTGTTGGAGCTATATGTCAAGATCGAAATCTTCTGACGATACTGGGCGGGCATCTGGGGGCTCTGGATCCTGAGGAGTTAGCTAAAGCAGTGGCGGCGGCAGCAACATCACAGCATGGGGATAGCGACGAGGTATAAAATCAATTTGTTGTATATATTGTCGGAATATACAGATATTAACATAGTTAGTATATATTTGTAATTTATTTTATTATTTTGTTAATTACAGGGTGATCAAGGAGGCGATGATGCTTGACGTACCTGCTTTATATATATATCACTTTTGTAACTTATTGTATGTTCATAACTTGTATATTCAGTTATGTTATTTAAACTAGTTTTGAAACTAGTTTGGTGTATGTGTTGGTGGGTACAATGGATGTTTATTTTATTGTGTATGCTGCTTATCTTGTTGTGTATGTGGGTTGGGATAAAGCAGATACAAAATAGGTACAGGTTTTTGGGAATTTTGCAAAACAACAAAAATCTGTTAATTTTTTTTCATATCAGCGACCGCATGTGGTCGCTGATACTTATTAGCGACCGAATTAATATTTGAGACTATCAGCGACCGCATCCGGTCGCTGATACCGGTCACTGACACGTGGACCACGTCAGCTATGTTCATAGTCCATGCTGACTCAGCTCAGCGACCGAATTTATCATTTCGGTCGCTCTTATCGGTCGCAGATATAGCGGTCGCTAATAGTGGTCGCTGATGCGCGCCTTAGCGATCAGATTTTGTACGACGCCTATTAGTGATCGTATGTGGTCGCTGATATGTATCTGCGACTATATATGGTCGCTGATGAGCGGTCGCTGATAAATATTTTTCTTGTAGTGTACTCAATTATTGCTACATAAATTGCTGTATAGTATCTCATGTTAATCTGCATAATATTTTATATTATTTAATCAATAATTTAGACGACAAAGTTATTCATATTATTATTTGCAATATTAACGATGTCTAGAAAGTTCTGTCGAGGAGAGGTTTGGTCACTTAATTCCGCGCCAATAGGGAGAAATCCTTATCGGAAAGCCCCCTCTTTCTTGGAAATGATCTGGTTGTTAAATATTGTGAGTTAAAATATTAATGATGAATAATTGTTATTAGATTAAAAATGTGTTTCTTAAAGATAAGTGATTTGTGATAATTATTTATTTAATTTTTGATATAAATAGAGGGGTTTATTATGAGGTGTTTGTTATAAGTTTGGCTTATTATTCCATGAGGAGATGTGCTAATTTTTCCGATCATTGGTTGAAGTTATAATAGTAAATCTGTATGGATAGTTGGTTTAAAGTTTTAATAGTAAATCAGTATGGACCATTGCTTTAAGTTTTAATAGTAAATCAATATGGATCGTCCGTTTAAAAGTAAATTAATTTGGGTCATTCATGAATTAGTTACTATTCAATCTTTTTTCCTATAAATAGAAGCTGATTCCTTCATTATTTCTTACGAATTCACTGAAACTCTAGAGAGAGAAACTATAGAGAGCAAGAAGAAGAGTATTCTGCTACTACCCTACTTCAGTATTTACTCTTCTATTAAGGTAAGAGATATTATTTATTTCGTATTAATGAAGAGAGTTATTTTCTTTCAATACTCGTAAGGGTTGTTATTCCATTCTTTATTATTCTGTTAGAATAACATATCTACGTGGACTACCGCATGCATGGTGAATTCTTTCCATTTTCTCATTCTTTATTATTTTGTTGGAATAACCTGTTTACGCGGACTATCGCATGCATGGTGAAATCGTTTTGTTATTCCATTCTTTATTATTCTATGGAAATAACATGTCTACGCGGACTACCGCATGCCTGGTGAATAACCCTTCGTATTCAATTATTATTAAATTGTGGAAATGATCTGTCTACGCGGACTACCGCATGACGGGTGAAAATCCATTTGTTGTTTCGTATATTATTTCTTTTCATATTCTTAAATCTAAACTTACTATGGTAAGTATTGCTTCTATAATTCTTGAAATTAGTGGAATATTATTGAGTTTTGTGCTTCATCCCGTATCGTTTCATTGGAATATTAATCTGAACTTTCTTATTAAATATCATTATTTTCACTCGGGATACTATTCACGGGTTGCTATTCAGTCGAATACTATTCACTCAAGGATTCGAGATACTTTTTCATACCGAATTACTATTCACATGTTACTATTCACGGGATACTATTCACCCGAAGTACTATTCATGACAAAAATTGATTTTTTTCGGTAAAAAATATTTTTGATACAGTATTATTCTTGAATTTTACTCCACAAAGTAGTATTATGTTGACAATTTGGACATTATTGAATTCTGGATAAATTAAATTATAAATATTTAAAAATTTATCCTTTGCTTTCTTTTAATTGAATTCTTATATAATTGTCATCATCCTCATGCTTATATTGTGATAAAAGTCATCTGTGGCTTACGTGCATAGATGTACTATTGATTGGTATGATTATGGCGAGGGATTATTCGGTATAATCATGACCATAATGTTACAAAAGATGTGGTAAAAGTCCTCATTAGCCTGTAGAGCATTGATGGACAATTGTTGGTATGATCATGACCATTGATGAAAACATGAATATCCTTGGCCCGTAGTGCATGGATAATTCGTGGTCTTGATACGAATGAATATCCTTGGTCGTAGTGCAGGAATGATTCAATGATGTGGATTAATTATTAAGCTGAGTCTCAACGATAAAATTGATGATAAACTGTTTAAATCATAGAAGATAGTAGATATCATGCTCTACTTGACTCTTCTAATGGATTGCTTGTTCCGCTACAGTTAAACTTGATGTTTATTATATTTTTATCAGTTTAACGTTGTTGAAGGCTAACGATAATTTATTCTGCATTATCTTAGTCATAATATTTCTTACTGGGCTAGTTAAGCTCACCCTTTGCTTTCATTGTTCTCTTCATGAAATGAGAATATAGCTGGTACTAGTCGGGGAACGGGAGTGACGATTCAGATATTTGCAATAGTAGTCCTCACTATTTTGTGAAATAGTGTGATAATAAATGAGGACTTATTTTGAGTTTGAATATTGTCTAGAAGACAATGTTTGTATTAAAACTCACAGATCATGTTGTATATTTAAGTTTGTATTTGTATTCTGTACCATGTATTTGGCGACTCAGAATAGGTTATGTAGACCTATTTTAGGGGTGTCACACAAATCTTGTTATATAATTGAGTTGGTGACTAACTCTAGATCACCCGTGTGCTAAAAATTCCAGCAATAAGCCATATACATCATCCCATATACTTTGTATCATCATATATATAGATTAAAGAGAAAGAAATGTTCACATTTTAGCTCATTTGTTCACCAAGCACTCAACCAAACTCTCACAACCCCTAACCCACGAATTACATTAGTAGGCCAGTCCCAAATCAAGTCCATAGCACCACCATAATAGATTAGGAGCCAAGAATCAATTATTGTTCAAAGAAAGGTAAACCCTAAACCAAAAATTTTGATCTTGCATGCTATGCAAAAAGTTATGTTTTGGTGTTTTAATATGTTGTATGACATGCTAATAAGTGATCTGGGTTGATCTATTGTGGATCTTTAACATCCAGATGCATGAAATTGAAGATTTTAAAAATATGGAAAAAACTAGAAAATGTTGTCTGACAGTCGAATGTCAGACCTTATAGATCAGTGTATGTTAGTTGTTTTAGTGTTTTAAAAGTTTGTAGTTGTAGTATGTTATGTGGACTATGATCTGGAACTTGAATCAGGGTCAGATCATGTATATATTACATGTTATGGATGGACAAACCTCGTTGACCGACCATGACTTAACCATTCTGGGTAACCCAGAACTTGCCCAAAAAGCTCTGACAGCTTGTTCATACATCTAGGTCTTTCAGGTGTTTGTTGATTTGTTCTTGTATCTAGGTTGTAGTATGGTATATGGACTACAGATTTGTGTCTTTAAGATCACTTAAATAACAAATAAATTTAATGTAGTGGCTGGTCAAAGTAGCTTGCACGATCATGAACATTGTTTTCTGGGTAACCCAGAAAACTTAAGAACACAACCTCTGACAGGGTTTGACCGTCTTAGATATGGAGATTGTGTTGTTGTTAGACTGATTTTATGTAATAGATTTGTTCCTTTACATGTGAACTACAATCTTAAACCATTAGAACACCAAATCATTACATAGAAAGCAAGTTGTGGAAGCCCAAAAGTAATCAGTCGAACTGTTCTTATTTTCTGGGTAACCCAGAAAATGAAGAAGAACTCTGACAGATAGTTTGAGCCTCCAGATCTTGCTTGTGTGTTGCTATCTAACCCATAAATTGCTTGATACTTGTAGGATTACATCAATACTACAAGGTTTGACCATTAGTTTGCCCAGAAACATTAAGATCTGATAATTATGTTTGGTCAAAGTAGATACCTAGAATGTTCTTGAGGTTCAAGAACACAATAGGCGACAGTTTCTATCGCTAAAGGCTTTAGCGACAGTTATATTAATTTTAATTAATTTAATTTCTAAAAAACATTTGAAAATAGTAATTAATTTATAAAAAATCCAAAATTATTTTTGAAAATTATTTTAAGTTATAAAAATTAACTTTTAATAATTTGACATATTTTTAATTAATATTATTATTTATTTGAATATTAATGATATTAAATTTATTTAATAAATGAATTAACTAAATTGATTAAAACAAATTTTAATATTATAAAAATTATTTTAAATGATAATAAAGTGTTTAAAAATATTTTACGTTATAAAATGTAACTTTTTATATTTTAAGATAAATTTCATTAATAATTTAATATTAAAGATATTTGATTTATTTAATAATTATATTAAATAAATAGTTTAAAAATAGTTTTATTAATTTAAAAATCATTTAAAAAGGATATAAATGATTTAAAAATATTTTAAGCAATAATAAATGACTTTTAATATTTTGATAAATAATACATTAATATTTAAATATTAATGGTAATTATTTAAAAATGATTTTAAATTTTTTAAAAATCATTTAAGGGGAATAAAAATGTTTTAATTTTTTTTGAGTTAATATAAATAACTTTAATATTTTGAAAAGTATTCAATTAATATTTTAATATTATTTAAATATTAATGATAATAATATTATTTAGTGTTTATGTTATTTAAAAATGATTTCAATGATTGAAAAATCATGATAAATGATAATAATTATTTGAAAATTATTATAAGGCACTGAAAAATAATATGAATGATATTTAAATTATTTAAAATAATATTGAAATTGAAATTGAAATTGAATTGATATGTTGTACAGTATTGTGTCAGCTTACTTCATAACTATTGTTTCGTTGTAGAAGTGTCGTTCAAAGAAAATATTTACTTCTTTCAGCTAAATTTTATTACCTGTTATTACTTGCTGGGCAATTAAATGCTCATTCTTGCTTTAAATTTAAATGCTTTCAGCTAAGCGTGATCAACTTTAAGGTTCTGCCAAGAACAAAGGGAAAGGAAAGCTGACATAATAAGTTTAATGGTAACTTATGTAATAGTTAGACTTAATCAAAACGATAATATTTATTAATTATCATGTAATAAAATGTTTAAAGGTTGTGAACATGGGATTTAGACAACTCTAATATGTAAATTAAGTTTGATATTTATATTATTATTATTATTATTATTATTTTTTCTCAAAGAAATGATATCGTGAAGCACCAATTTTGGATTTCAAGTACCTGGATTTTGGGGGTGTCACATTTGCTTCTTGCTAAACCAGGACACAAGTCTGTTTCCTAGCAACTGACAAGTGCCACTGGTACTTTTTCTGTCGATCTTGCAGCCTACAAAATCAGCATCTGTATATCTTGTCAGTTTAAAGGAGGACTCCTTGGGATACCAAAGTTCCAAGTGAGGTGTGCCTTCGAGATACTTGAAAATTCTCTTTATAGTAGTTAAGTGTGATTCCTTAAGATTAGCTTGAAATCTAGCACATATACATGTTTCAAACATTATGTCTGGTCTGCTGGCAGTTAGATATAGAAGAGAGCCTATCATATCTCTGTATTGTGTAATATCAATACATTTATCTTTCTCATCTTTGTTAAGCTTAGTGGTTGGAGCAATTGGTGTTTTCATGGGAGAGGCTGATTCCATGCCATACTTCTTAAGTAAGTCTTTAATGTACTTGCATGGCTTGGTTAATGAAGATACTTTCATCAGTCTGCTTCACTTGTAATCCATGGAAGAAATTTAGCTAACCCATCATACTCATTTCGAACTTGCTCTACATAAGCTTAACAAATCTCTTGCACATATTTTCATCAGTAGAACCAAAGATAATATCATTTAACATATCTTAACTAATAAGACTTTATTTTTGTGCTTCCTAAGAAATAATTTGGTATCTACTTACCTCTAGTAAAACCATTTTCAATAAGAAAGTTAGTTAGTGTTTCATACGGTGCTCTAGGTGCTTGTTTAAGTCTATATAAGGTTTTGTGTAATCTATAAATATAATTAGAGAGAGTAGGATTGATGAAACCTGGGGGTTCCTCTACATATACTTCTTCTTGAAGTTCAACATTCAGAAATGCACTCTTGATATCCATCTGGAAGACTTTAAACTTCATGTGGGCAGCAAAGGTAATGAATATCCTTATTGCTTCTAGTCTAGCAACAAGTGCGAAGGTTTCATCGTAGTCGATGCCCTCTTCTTAAGAATAACCTTTGGCCACTAGTCTTGCCTTGTTCCTTGTGATTACCCCATCTTCATCTATTTTGTTTCTGAAGACCCATTTTATGTTAATAACTGGGTGACTTTTTAGTCTAGGAACTAATCTCCAAACTTTGCTTCTTTCAAACTGATTTAGTTCCTCTTGCATGGCTTTTATCCAACTCGAATCTTCCATAGCATCCTCTATCTTCTTGGGTTCCATTTGGGATAGAAAGCTTAGATAAAAACACTCATTATGGGTGGCATATCTCGTCTTAACTTTTGCATTAGGATCTCCAATGATCAGGTCTTGACTGTGATCTCTTTCCCATCTGTTCCCTATTGGAACATCTGTTCTGGTGTCTTCTTGTCTGAATTCTTCGAGATCAACCTCTATCACTTGTTGCGGAGGATCGTCGTCTGGTGCAGCTCTCTTTACGATCTCTTCTTCAGGCTTGACGATTTCATCTTCTGGGGTTGCGATCGTGGTGTTGAGCTCGACCACCTCGTTCGTAGTGTCTAAGTCATCGATCGTAGTGTCTTGAGTCATAAATTTATTTAAGTCAGTTTCATTGAACACTTTATAGGTCGTACTGTCTGTGGCATATCCGAGAAAAAATCCTTCATCTGACTTGGGTTGAAACCTAGTCAGATATTATTTTCCATTGGTGAGAATATAGCATGCACAACCAAACATATGGAAGTAGTTAACATTTGGCTTTCTTCCTCTCCACAACTCATAGGGAGTTTTCTTTAACGTAGAGTGAACAAGAGACATGTTCTAAGTGTAGCAGCACGCAGTGTTGACAGCTTCTGCCCTAAAGTATTTAGGCAGACGAGCTGCTACTAGTAGAGTTCTTCCAACTTCAATCAGTGTTCTGTTCTTTCTTCCAGCTACTCCATTTTGCTATGGAGTTCGTGGAGCTGAGAAGTTATGACTGATGCCATTGTCTGTGCAAAATTAATCCATCTTAGAGAAGTCGAATTCTCTACCATGATCACTCCTTATAGCCTTGATTTTTTCCTCTTTTTCGTTCATCACCAGTTTTAACATTTTGATGAGTTGAGAGCTTGTTTTATCTTTCGAGTTTAGAAAGAACACCCATGTAAATCTGGTGTATTCATCCACTATGACCAATTAGTATCTCTTCCCTCCAAGGCTTGTTATTGGAATTGGCCTAAAAAGATCCATGTGGAGTAACTGTAGGGGCTTATCAATTGAGTTGATCATTTTTCCTTTAAATGAGCTCGTCATTTGCTTTCCAGGATGACAGGCATTGCATGGCCTTTCTTTGACAAAGCTGAGCTTGGGAAAACCTGCTACTAGATCTTTGAAGGCCAGTTTTGACATACTTTTGAAATTGAGATGAGATAATCTTCTATGCCACAACCAGCTCATTTCTTCAAAGGCTTTAGCAAGAAAGCATATTGTCTCGCTAGAGCTTAGTTGAGCAAGAATAACGGTGTAGATGTTCACTTCTCTTGTTCCGATTAGCTTTATGAAAGAGGTCTTTAGATCTCTGACTTGACACTGATTGTTGAGGAAGGTGACTTGACGACCCTTGTTGCAGAGTTGACTTATGCTCAGAAGATTATGCTTTAGCCCTTCCACATAGGTTACTTTGCTGAAGGACATTGCACAATTCCCAGCTGAGCCATATCCTCTTGTCTTGCCAGAGCCATTGTCTCCAAAGATGACTATTAGACCCTCCATCTCTATAAAGTTAGACAGGAGGGCTTTGTTCCCGAGCATGTATCTTGAGCATCCACTGTCCAGATACCAAGTTGTGATAGTGGAGCTCTATTCCTATAGTAAGATTAATGTAAGACCCCAATTTTTATAAATAAGATGAATTTTCTATAAATATCATTTTTGAATATTATGGAGTTAATTTGATATAATGTTATAGTTGTGGGTAATATTTATAAATTTTGCAAAGTAAGCAAGTTGTTATAAAATATTCGTTTGGTCGGAGAATATTCTTTTTGTCGGGGAATATTCGTACGATGGCACAATCATTGGTGGACCCCACAACGGAATTATTGTCGGATTGAGAAAACGACAGAATTATCTTTCTATAAAAAATAACGGCTGAGGTGTTACCGTTAAAACCGTTAAACTGTTGAACTACTCGGTAGTAAAAGTACAGTAATACGCGTGGTTGCATAGTAGCACACGGTATTGATTATTGATGCTTACGTGAGAAGTCACTCAGCTATACTCAATTATTGCTACAGTAATTGCTGCATCATATCTCTTAAATTATTATCATAGTATCATCTGTATAATATGTTATATTATTAAATCAATAATTGAGACGTTGTGGTAAGTTTTGTTATTTTTTGGGGGCCATATGTCATCATCTAAGAGTCTCTTCGTCAATAGTAATTACCGTCGTCAATAGTAATTACCGTCGTCAATAGTATTTACCTTGGTCAATAGTAATTACCTTCGTCAATAGTATTTACCTTGGTCAATAGTAATTACCTTCATCAATAGTATTTACCTTGGTCAATAGTAATTACTTTCGTCAATAGTAGTTGTCCCTTCAATATTACCAAGAGTCATTTGACCCTTCGTTAAGACCAAGAGCCACCCTCAGTTTTTCTATAAATAGAGGCCTAGGGCTTCATTATTTTTCACGAATTCATTCAAGCTATAGAGAGAGAAAGTATAGAGAGAATAAGAGAGAGAGAATAAAAGTATTCTGCTACATCACTTTTCCAATATCCAGTTCTTTTAAGGTAGGGAATATTATTTCTTTTATATTCATGAAGAGAACTTCTGTTATTCCTTTTGTTATTATTCTGTTGGAATAACCAGTATACGCGGTCTACCCTATACTTGGTGACATTCTTCTATTATTCTGTTGGAACATCCTGTCTGTGTGTTTTACACCGGACCTGGCTCCGTTTATTATTCTGTTGGAACATCCTGTCTGTGTGTTTTTACACCGGACCTGGTTCCGTTTTATTATTATTCTGTTGGAATATCCTGTCTGTGTGTTTTACACCGGACCTGGTTCCATTATTTATTATTCTGTCGGAATATCCTGTCTGTGCGTTTATGCCGGACCTGGTTCCATTATTTATTATTCTATTGGAATAACCTGTCTGTGCGTCTATCGCATGCATGGTGATTTCTTTTGTTATTCCATTCTTTATTGTACTCAGTTGGTTAAGTTTTGACTTCTATACTCCATGAAATTTGTGGAATATCCTTGATAGTTGCGTTTCATCCAGTATTTTTTCAAGAAAATATTCTTCTAAGCATTCTTGAATTTTACTCCACAATGCAGTATCATGTTGACAATTTGGACGTTGTTAATTCCTGGATAAATTAATTCTTGAACTTGTTTTATTGAATTCTTATATCATTGTCATCATCCTCATGTTTATAAAATGTTGAAAGTCATCTGTGGCATGTAGTGCATAGATGGACTTGGTATGATTATGACCAGGGATTATTCGGTATAATCATGACCGTAATGTTACAAATGATGTGGTAAAAGTCCTCATTGGCCCGTAGTGCATTGATGGACAGTTGTTGGCATGATCATGACCATTAATGAATATACGAATATCCTTGGCCGTAGTGCAGGGGGGTGATTCGATGATGTGGATTATTTTATTAAGCTGAGTCCCAGCGATCACAGTGTTGAAAACTTTTTCAATCATAAAAGATAGTAGCGTTTATTTTCTACTTGACTCTTTTAATGGATTGTTGTTCCGCTACAGTTAAACTTGATGTCTATTATATTTTATCAGTTTAACATTGTTGAAGGCTAATGATAATTTATTCTGCATTATCTTAGTCATAATATTTCTTACTGGGCTAGTTGAGCTCACCCTTTCTTTCACTGTCTCTTCAGGAAATGAGAACGTAGCTGGGGCAAGTCGGGGAACGGAGTGATGGTCCGAAGAATAGTATTAGTTAGTAGTCCTCACTATTCTATATAATGGTGTGTTAATAAATGTAATGAGGACTCCTTTTGAGTATGAATACTCTCTAGAAGATAATATTTGTATTCAAACTCACAGTTTATGTTTTGTTGTATTGTACACGACAGTTGTATTATTAAGTTGTATTTGTATTCTGTACTATGTATCTGACGACTCAAGATGGGTGATGTATACCTAATTTTGGGGGCGTCACAGTTGGTATCAGAGCTTAGGGATATGATCCCTGGCTAAGATGTGAGAATAGAACTAGGAGGGGAGAGACGGGGAATTCCTTCGCTAGTATGACATACCTAAGTTTATTTGCATGGTATTTAATTGGTCGGTCATAATATAGGATAATATATGACATATCAATTAATTTTTATTTTGTGGCAGTATCTGAAAATGGCATCTGAGAACGTTGAGAATAGCAATGGAGCACAGACGACTGTTGATTCACCACATATCAATAATCAGGATAATGTGCATCAGGAAGGTGTCAATCCTCATGCAAACAACAACACTGACCAAATGATGAATGATCAAATGTTCAGAGGCTTTATGCAATTCATGCAACAACAAAGTGAAAGCGGCTCCTGTCCACAACGTAGGTGGAAAATACTGGAAACTCTCTGGCGGTCACCGCTAAACAGTTTAAGGAGCTAGGACCACGGAGTTTAAGGGAGAACCCAAACCACTTGTAGCTGAAACATGGATAAAGTAGATCACCAAGATTTTTGATGTCTTGGGTTGCTCCGAGGAGTAAAAGGTTCCCTTTGCCGCCTTTATGTTGCGAGGAGAGGCAGATTACTGGTGGGAATCGATAAAGCGTACTCAACCTGCCGCACTGAAGATGTCCTAGGAGAAGTTCCAAGAGCTGTTTAACGACAAATACTTTCCCGAGAGTATTCGTCACATGAAGGAGGTGGAGTTCATCAAATTGGAGCAGAATAATATGACCGTGTCGCAGTACGAGGCAAAATTTGCGGAGTTATCCCGGTTTGCGTCCCACCTGGTGGATAATGAAGAAAGAATGACGCGGATGTTTTTAAGAGGTTTGAAGCCGGAGATACGTCAACATCTTGTTTTTCATAAACTGTGTTTGTATTCAGATGTTGTAAATAGGGCTCAGTTGGTGGAGCGCGATAACGAGACAACGCAACCAAAAGAGAGCAGCCGGCAAAATGATAATACCAGTGAGAGCAGTCATCGAAGCGGTGACAACAAGCGTGGAGGGAATCAACAGGCCAGAAATGGTAACCACTTCGGTGGTAATCAGGGCCAAAACAATAAGAATGGACATTTCAAGAAGAGGAGATTCAACAATGATGGAAAGACGTCAGCACCAGCACCTGTCGTTAAGGAAGGAGAACGACCACCTATCATATGTTTCAAATGCGGAGGGGAGGGGCACATCAGTCCAACTGCGCGATGCCGTCCAAAGCATGTTATAATTGTGGAAGAGAAGGTCATTTAGCCCGATTTTGTCGTTTACCGAAGACAAATGCAGCTAGGATGGAGGCACAAAAGCCGTCCCAGAAAAGTCAAAACCGGTTGTGCAAGGGAGAGCGTTTGTTGTGAACTCCCAGAGAGCAAGGAACCCGAATGAGGTCATCACGGGTAAGCTTATTATAAACTCTAAAGAAGTTTATACTTTATTTGATACCGGTTCAACCCATTCTTTTATTTTCTCCTACTTGCGCTCATCGATTAAATTTGATTCCGGAGAAATTAGACTTTGACTTATCTATGGAAACTCCGTTGGGAGAAACCTTCAATTACCTCCACTGTTTATAGTCTTGTTTGGTTCAAGTTGGTACCCACCACATTACCTAATCGATCTGATTTCATTAAAAAATACTTGCATTTGACTGTGATTCTGGGATTGATTGGTTAACTACTCATTATGCAAAAATTGATTATTTTCGTAAGGTTGTTAGTTTTCATATTCCCTAAATGGACCTATTTATGCGAATTCAAGCAACCAAAACCATTAAAATCACTCGCTTGTCATCTCAAGCATAAAACTATTCGTTATTGAAAA